>CAJDSM010036248.1:5343-24053 GCA_903981925.1 Ostrea lurida | reverse complement strand
CCTGTGTAATATTTACAATGTTATCACTACACAGATTCCACTGAAGGATACAAGGCCCAGTCATTTCTAGACTGACCGACACATAAATATACAATGTTATCACTGAAGGATACAAGGTCCAGCCATTTCCAGACTGACCGACACATAAATTTACAATGTTATCACTACAAAGGTTCCATTGAAGGATACAACGTCCAGCCACTTCTAGACAGACCGACACATAAATTGACTATGTCATTACTACACAGATTTCATTAAAGGATACAAGGCNTGAAGGATACAAGGTCCAGCCATTTCCAGACTGACCGACACATAAATTTACAATGTTATCACTGAAGGATACAAGGTCCAGCCATTTCCAGACAGACCGACACGTAGTCCTGGACTTTAGCGGTCAGATAAGCACACTTCAGGGAGATATCCAGGATTGAGGTCAGGAGGGGCCACCAGCGCTCCCCCACGTAGTCCTCCAGGTCACCTATGTTTTCAACAGCCTGTATTCAAATAAAACAGTCTCCAGGTCACCTTGCTTCACAAGCCTGTATATAAATAAAAACAGTCCCAGTCCACCTTGTTCAACAGCCTGATATAAAATAAAACAGTCCCAGGTCACCTTTTTCAACAGCCTGTATAAATAAAACAGTCCGCACGTTACACAAACAATCCATGTATTTAAATCATATAACATCCCTCTTGTCACCTTGTTCAACAACCTGTATTAAGGGAAAGCAATACATTTATCTTGGTCAGCAATGTACATATTAATATAAAACAATACATTCATCATGTTCAATAACCTATATAAAATACATTTCCAATAATCCCATTCATCTTGCTCAATGACTTACTGTGAAGGGCTTTGATCTCAAGGGGCTAAAATATCAATTTTTTCCGTTCTGCATTTCACGATGGTTTAAATTTTGCAAATAAACCCCTTCGAATAGATGAACGCATGCCCCAAATACACTGAACACCACTTTGCGATGGTTTTATCTTTGCGATCGACAATATAATCGTGAATATATCAAAAATAAAACCCACATGAATATTTCCCTCTTTACAGTACATCAAATTACATCAGTATTAAATCTTAATATAAACAAGTCAGTTATTTCCCCTTGAGATCAACAATGTTCTTAGTGATTCCTAAGAAGACATTTACGAGTGCCTGACTGCACTGTAGCTGCAACAATCACGTCTGTGTGAATGAACTTGCCGTGCTGTCCTATACGATTACTTCTAAGCTTATCTCTGACGTCAGTGTGATTTACTTTTCTTCTACAGTGCTTAGTTTACATTTGAGCATATTAAATTCATAACTTGTATACCTGCCTTGTTGTAATACATGTTTGCACAAGTTCATTTTCCTGAAACTTACATGAGCGCTTTATTGTAATCCTTGGCATGATAATATTCTTCCCCCATTTGAACCACTGAAAGCAGAGTTACATTTGTTTTAGAAAATGCATTTTTTTTCCACATTGCAGTCTATAGACACAACACAAGCATCAAACATTGACTGTTTTCAAGAAACAAGCAAGTCAAGGCCAAAACACTTGTCCGATTTTTTTTTTTAAAAAGATCTTTTCAAAATTTCCTTTCTTTTGAAGTATAAAATGTTGTAGTGAACCTCTAGGGTCTGCAAAATAATTACTATTAAAGCTTTATTACACATGTATACATATTCAATACAATTTAATTATTTTCCTCTCATCAGAAAATGAATATTACTTTGCAATAAGCATAACTTTGTTGTATGCATGTGCGTAATAAGTGTATTTCACTGTGACTGTATTTTGTTATATCTCGTTATTCAGGTTGGTTTTTGTATTGATTTTCATTTAAAGAAATTTGAATCATGGTTTTATTTTACAAACCGATGCTTAATACATGTTTCACGTTCAGTTGAGAAAGAAATCATAAACATAGAACAAAGATAACTCACTTGGACAAATAGCTAGGGGTTAGGATTTTCTTCTTAATGAAAAGAAAATGTTGCTTACTTAGATATCGCTTCATTCGGCGGAGACTTTTGCCACTTTTTCAAACTTGTGCCACTGCATGCTGAAGTAATGGTATAGATCAACCACTGAAAACAAACAAAAAGTCAGACCACTGAAACATAACAAAATAGTCAAACCACCTGAAACATAACAAAATAGTCAACCACTGAACATAACAAAAATAGTCAACCACTGAAACATCTTATACAGTTACGTATAATCACTGAAGGAGTTAGCAAGATTCCAGTTACCCGAAGCCCAGGACTATTCCCGAGGCGTTAGCCGAGGGAAATAATACTGGCTGAGGGAACTGGAATCTTGCTAACTCTTGTGATATACGTTAACTGTTTTATATACCGATACAAATTGAACATATGATTTAAAAAAAAATTTCAACGAAAACAGTTCATTTAATCGTTCTGTAGCTATCACTCAGCACTCGATAATCCAGAATCCATTGTATTTTTCTCGGATGCAGTATTATTTTTCTAACACAGACAACGACACCTAAATTGAATTTCTTTGCGTTTACACTATTACGAGCCTTACAGATTTCCAATTCACTTTGTATTATAAAATCATCAAACCCTGGTAGTCGCCTTGGTTTACTACATTGAACAACGTTAAATAGCATTGTTCGTGCAAAGCATTTGTACGTGAAACAATCTAGCGTTAACGGTATACGTGACGTTAATCCATGGCACCATTGGCTGAAGCTTATGACGACATTCGGGTCTTTATGTATATTTAAAAAGAAAAGTTTAGAGGATTACAGTAGCCGGAATAGTTCTCACAGACAAGGATTAGTTCATACGACTAACGCCGGGATTAGTCCTGCAACGGCAATTCCAGGGAACTTAGCCAATTAACACCTACTTTATATAGTGAAAATCAGTAAAGGCCATAATAAAACAAATAGTAACCATACATAGTGAAACATCAAAATGTCACCATGAACATAAACAAAATAGTCAACCACTGAAACAATAACAAAATAGTCAAGCCACTGAAACATAACAAAATAGCAGCCACTGAACATAAAAAATAGTCAGCCACTTGAAACATAACAAAATAGTCAACCACTGAAACATAACCAAATAGTCAACTGAAATATAACAAAATAGTCAGCCACTGAAAACATAACAAAATAGTCAACACCAAATATAACATAGTCAGCACTAAAATAACAAAATAGTCAACCACTGAAACAATAACAAAATATCAGACACTGAAATATAACAAAATAGTCAGCCACTGAAATAACAAAATAGTCAGCCACTGACACATACAAAATAGTAGCACTGAAACATAACAAAATAGTCAGCCACTGAAACATAACAAATAGTCAAATGAGCCAATGAACATACACAAATAGTCAGCCCAACGACATAACACAAAATAGTCAACCACTGAAATATAACAAAATAGTCAGCCACTGAAAATATAACAAAATAGTCAGCCACTGAAACATAACAAAATAGTCAGCCACTGAAATATAAACAAAATAGTTTAGGCCATGGAGACACGACAGAATAACCAACCACTGACAGAAACATACAGATCTATTCGCAGTCTGATGTCACTCACGATATACTGAATCTACTGTAGAGAGCACAAATTTGTCGGGTTAAATTTTGTCGTTTGATTCCCAAAAAAATTCGTCAGGATTTAATTATTGTCATTTTCAGACTGTTTCTGTATTTATAAACAGTTGGGTTAAAAATTTCGTCATGGATTTAATTTCGTGATTTATGCTACCAACGAAATTAACGAAATTTAATCTATGACGAATATTTGTGTTCTACATATTTCTAAAAATTATGATTTAATTCACAAATACATATATAGCTATCACTGGCTCATTGCTGTCTGATATACTAGCTATCACTGCTCATTGCTGTCTGACATGTTTTATGTGAATTTGTGGCTATTCTTTACAGATGATTTTGACACAGATTACTCCATTTACTTGTCCCATAGAGGACTCAATGTGGGTGTGGCCAATCAAAAGGGATGCTTACTCCTCTTAGGACCACCACCATCCCACCCTCAGGTATATCTAAGGGTCCGCGCTTTTCACTACTCTTCTTGTATCATAAGATTGCTTACTGCATGTTTTTTTCATTTTTCATATACCGTAAACTATTACAATCCCTCCTCAAATATTCTTATTACAGAAGTGGTCTACCTTGACCTCCAGACTCTGGAGAGAGAATTCCTTCCTTTTCTTTCTTGCATGTCTGTGAGCAGCCTAAACAATTACTAAAACTCGACTCGAACCTAAAAACAAAACCTCTAAACCTGACCTTGCCTACAACTGAGCAGACTGACCGACTCAGGATTTTCCCAAGAAGTACATATCGACATCCTCACATTGAGTTGAAGCTGATAATCCATAAAATATTGAGTGTTTGTGTAATGTTCGAAAAGGAGAATGTCTAATTTTACATTGCTCATTGACACTGTAATTAAACTAGGTAATCAAGATACAAAAGCTCAAGCCTCGACGGGCGCACCGACACCTTTATATGGCACCATTAACTTATATTTATGCTTATTAATCTAACCCACAGGATTTTCATCCATTCCACTTATTCATACTATACACAATACTAAAATAACATATATGTACATAATATAACTCTATATATATACTTATATATTTTATACATATATGATTATCATTATAACTATAGGAATAAATATTATATAATATATATCATATATAATCATATTATCATGATATTCCATTGATTTGATATAATAATATGATTCTATGTATATAAATTATTATAATAAATAAATCGCTATAATCATATATTTACCATATGTATTATACCATATCGTATGATAACTGTATCATACCAATCAAACAATATTGATCATACCATATTGTATCAAATATATCGTATCCATACCATACTGTATCACTACCATAGTCTTAATTAATTATATATCAAACCATATCGTATACATATCATATCATATCTTATCACTACCAATATCGTTAAGATCTTGTATATTCATACCATACCATAACAATCATACTAGTAATCATATCAACCATATTGATTCACTATAATATTGGCATCATACCTAATCGTATAATATCCTACCAATAGTCATATAATATCTGTACCAGTAGAATATCATATTGTATAATACCATATCGTACATACCATATGTATAATATTGTAATCCATACCATATCGTATCACAATAACCATGATTTTTGTCTTGTTTTTGTCTTGTTTTCTTGTATGTAGTTCTAAGCTTTTTTTTGCTTTTCTGCGTCTTATTTCGCTGTTTGGCTATCTCGTTCTGCATGTCTATAATATCGTTATCACACCAACTATCCGTCATAATAACCCGATATCACTATAAGTATCGCATATCCATATCCATATTGTATCATACACATATCGTATTCTACCATATCTCGTTCATAATATTGCTATTCAACCCATAACATATCATACCACATATCATAATACATACCCCATATTGTAGCATACCATATCATATCAATATCACCGTATACACACCATATCCATATAACACCAATATCATCTATAATACTGGCTATCATACCTTATCATATCATTACCATATCGCTAGTATAGCCTATTGCTCATAACCATATTATTTATATGTATATCAACCAGTATCGTTATAATATCGCTGTACATCCACTATCACTTAATATCGTATTTCATACACATTCATAATCAATATCTTATAAACCGATTATCCGTGCCATTACCATATCGTCATCCCATAACCATATTGTAATTAGATAATATATCATACCCATATTGCTATAATAGGCAGGTAAACATATCAACCATAATCGCATCCTATAATACCATGTTCGTTATAATATCCCAATAATATTGTATTCATATCAAACTCATCACTCGAGTTATAAATACCATACTCATATCAATTATCATATCCTTACCAAATCATATCATACCATATCGTCATAGATATCGCATATACACACTATTGTATAATAATTGTATCAATACCATATCGTTCCATAATTCATACATTCGCTATAACATATCGTTCATATCAAGTTCATACAAGTATCATATAATACTATACCATTATCGTAATGTATTATACATCAACACCAGCATCTAACACTACTTCAAATTACACTTTAGATCACAACGGACGCATTCTAATCTAAGTTTTGATGAAAAATTGAACAAGCAAATAAACTCCAAACTATGGCCTATTTAAAAATCACATCTCCAGCATCCGATATCCCTACATCTCAGATTCAGGCATTTTCTAGTCCTCCCCCTATCACCCAACATAAACCCATCACATGGGAGAGTTGTGGTGA
Organism: Ostrea lurida; assembly: GCA_903981925.1. Classification (NCBI taxonomy): domain Eukaryota; kingdom Metazoa; phylum Mollusca; class Bivalvia; order Ostreida; family Ostreidae; genus Ostrea; species Ostrea lurida. Next base: position 17,693 of record CAJDSM010036248.1, on the reverse strand, counting down.
AGATTGGCATAAGATATTCATTAGAAGATAAGTGAATTAAGCAATTAACTCTCAAATATACCATATATTAACACAACCACCACTCACATCCTCCAGCATCCAAAACTACACTCCAGATTCATCATCCTGAAGTCCCCGGTATCACCCAGACTAGACTATTCCCAGTGAGAGTTTGGGAAGATGCTACAAGTTCATTACTTTAGATTATGGTTAGACTGAAACAACTACTTTACCTCACTTTAACACAACATCTCCAGCATCCGAAACCACAGCTCAGACTTCCACATACTTCTTAAGTCCCGGCCTTCCACCTGACTAACACCATCCATGACGAGGGTTGGTCGAAGATTGGGGACAAATAATATTCTAGATTAAGATTAACATCGAACAATCAATACTCAAACTTATGCCCCATTTAAAACAACATCCTGGAATCTCCAGCGACCGAAAACCCACAGCTCAGATCTCAGCATCATCCTACAGTCGCGGTATCACACCGACTGACTATCATGAGCAGTCTGGTTGGTAAATTTGGATAGATCACTTGTTTAGAATTAGGGCTGCTCTCTGTAGCACGGTGTCCTGTCAAATTTGCGCGATCCGATATATTAGCGACTATTTTCAAATGTGTACTATTAGCGCATATGTATGGCAATCATTTTTCAATAAGTAAATATCAACACACGATCCTTTCCTTTTTCCATTGTTCAAAGAGTGGATTTTCCATCGACAGAATACACCGAAAATCCACAAAAATCAAAGTGTCTCTTGAATATAGTCCCGACACAAATAGACTTTGTGTTGCTTCCTCTGCTTGCCCTGTTGGAATGTAGAAAACTGTATCCCTAGTGTTTTGGGTAATCACAGAAATGTTTCAGCCATATGAAAACATAAGTCTAGTCTTTACCATGTCTGACGCGCCAAACATCTCCCGACAATCATACCGGTATTGAAAAACGATTATTCGCCGATACGATTAGATTTTTTTAGAAATGAATCAGCAAAATATCAAGAAAAACCGGTTATCATCGCACAGCTACCTAAATTTCAGACAGCTAAACTGACACAATATCACCTTATTTAAACATATCACTCTCCAGCATCCGAACCTACAGCTCGATTAAGCACTTCTCTAAGCACAGGTTATTATTTCTCCAACCGCCAAAATAAACCATCATGAGAGTTTTGGACAGCATTGGACAATAATAATATTTTAGATAAAGATTAAACTGAACAAAAACAATACTCAAATATGTCATGATTTAAACAACATCACATCTCCAGACATCCGAAACTACTTACAGCTCAGAGTCACGCATCTTCTAGTCGCATCCGAATAAACCATCCAATGAGAGTTTGGTGAAGATGGACAAGTAATTTTCAGATAAAGCATTAAATGAACAAACAATACTCACAATATGGCCTATTTAAAGAACAATCACATCGTCAGCAATCCTGAAACCTTACAGCTCAGATTCAGCATTTTCGAGTCGGTATCACCAACAGACCATCCACTGAGAATTGCCGTGAAGCATCTGGACAGAGAATAAGTTACGATCATGATCACCTGAACAAGAGTATACTCAAATATGGGCCTATTTAAACGAAAAATCACCATCCCTCCAGCATCCAACCCTACAGCTACAGATTCAGCGATCATCTAACCAGTACCACCGACAGACCATCCTCATTAGGTTGGTGAAGACTTGGACAAAGATTATTCAGACTAATAATTAAATTAAACAAGCACATACTCAACATATGCCTATCTAAACAACATCACATCCCAGGCATCCGAAATCCTACAGCTCAGAATTTCAGCCATCATCTAAGTCCCATATCACCCGACAGACCTTCCCATTGAGGTTTGCAGTGAAGATTGGACAATATAATTATTCCGATATGACCATGTATAGCAAACATGCTCCACAAAAAAACTTGTAACTCCATCCTCTAAATAGCACCCATCTCTCTACAGAATCCAGAAACACTAACAGTTCAGAAATCAGCACCCCGAAGTGTTGTGTAGTCCTTCAGAATCACTCAGATACACCTTACCATGGGCAAAGTTTAGTGACAATTACGAACCCGTCCATAATTAGATATAACCACCAACTCAGTACACTTAGCCTCCAAAAACTGATTAACCAGCGCACTAACACATTCCTTAATTTACCTCCAGATCCGAAGCCTATAAGCTCAGATTCAGCATTTAAGTCATAATTATTCCTTCATTACCCCAGAGAGCATAATCCATGCAAGTTGGCAAGATCGGCATCCAGTTAAGTTAGATATAAAGAATAAAATGCAACTTAGCTCACAAACAACTTTAACCAAGCACTAAGACAACACTTAATCTCATTTCCAAGTATTCCCGAAGCTAATGCTCAATTCAGTAATTATATTCTTTTTTATTTTTCCTGTTCATACCCTCTCGAAGCATCATCCATAACATTTTTTGGGGCAAGAATTGGACCGAGAAATAAGCTAGTGATAGGAATTCCAATGCACACTTGCTCCTAAATAGCTTAACCCAATGATGGACGCTTTTGCCCAGTTGGTACATATAGGTTTATGCTTCCTCTTCTTCGTCGCTCGGTGAGCTAAAACTAAGACTGTATAGTCCTTGGACCATTATTATCTCTATTTATATGAGTGGAAACCAACTTTTAAGAAGTTTTAATCTATCTTTTTACCTTTGAGTAGCCCTTGTCTCCAAGCTTCGCTGGCCGTTAGACATATTAGGTATCTTTCCAGAGGTTCTGGAAACCTGGGTCAGGGCTCTTCACTGTTTTTATTTTCAAGAATAAAAAAGGCAAATTCATTTTTCCTTTTGTTACAACAGAAACAGAGGGCAAAATTAACAATGAAAAACTCCACCGGACGCTTTTGCGTACGGGAACTGATTCATGAACAATGTTATTTTTTATAATTATTTCCACAACTCTATCAAATATTTTTAAGTTTATTGGTGTTCATATTTTATTTATCAGTTATTTTAATAAGAATGCCAACATTTTTTGACTAGTATATTATCTTTTTTTTTTATCTTATAACTTATACCCCGCCAGTTTGATTTATGCGAATATATATATATTCATCTATCTCTTTTTTTCTCAGGACCACCAGTCACCCAGTAGTCACTTTTCTTTATTCATATTCGTTTAGTTTTTGAAACTCTGAAGACAAGCAAGTTACTTACATGTTACAGATTATTCCCGGAACAGCCGTATATTTTTTTATCTTATTTCTATCTCATCCTTCCAGTTTGCATTGGTGTTTGTTTTTTTTTTATTATTTTCTTTACAGAGCGCCGACACCAAAATTACATCATATTATCTTTCCTTTATGTGTTTTTTTACTCATTACAAACGTTCAGCGACACAATTTACGATCACCGCACCCCTGGTGGATGTGTTACGTTTTATCTATCCGCGACACAAATTACGTTCACGAAATCCCTCGGCTGATCGCGTCTACCCATTACAGAGTCCCGCGACATTTCAGCTGCTTTCTTTTTTTTCTGCTGTTTTATTTTGGTCTTTTCTGTTGATAATAAACCCGGCTTTTGTTTCATGGCTGTCCACCAGTCCCAGCTTAATGGCCTCGTCAAGAACAAGTCGCAAAACACCTGACGAATCTGGAAACATAAATCATCCCCTTAATGCGCTCATTGTAGTCCTTGGAGCTAATACGGTTCTGGTGATCTGTATCCTGCATACGCTTTTCCTCACTAAGTGGAACATGCACGACCTTTGACCATTGAAAAAATCCAATAGGCATTTCTCCTAATCATGCGTGATTAAACTGTACCCAGTATGTAGATCTGGAGCTTACGGTACTCGATCCGTATCCCTCGCCCTACGTTTCCTACATAAGACACCATGGACCTCTGACCTTTGACACCAATAGTTCATCCTTTCTTCATCGTGATCAATTGTACCAAGGTGTAATCCTGTAGCTTAAGGTCCCGAGTTGTATCCCACAAGCGTTTCACTACCTAATGTGACACCTTGACCTTGACTTTGACCTTTGCAAAACAAGTTAGGTGTATTCCTTTCATCATCGTGATGAATTGTCTACGTTGTAAGTTCCTGGCAGCTTACGGTTCGGTCTGTATCCCGCCCTGACAGCGCTTTCGCTACTAATGTGACACCTACGACCTTGACCTATTGACCCTCGAAACACATAAGGCATTCTTCTCTCATAACTGCGTGATAGCGTGTACCAAGTGCCCCCCTACCTGGAAAAGCATACGGTTTCAGCTACAAAGCCTGTGACAGCAGTAGGACGACGCCTAATATACCATAAAAAGTCCGCTTGACGAGAGTGGTATTTAAAACCAAAACTCCGACATGATTAATAAACAATTATCACGTTTACTGTACACAGTACTTCTGAAGATAAAAATCCTCACTGTCATCTGACATCCAGCACTGTGCTGCAGAAAGCAAGTCTCAGGGACTGACCACTCGAGATTGAAGAAATCTATGTTGCCTTCCTGAACTCGTTGCTATTCATCCTAACGGAGCCGTGTGCTGGCAAGACAGTCTGCCAAATCTACCAACATAGGGCAACATTACACTGTAAAAAGAAATAAACATACGCAGTACATACAAGGAGCTACAGGTTACACTCGTTTAAAAAATATTGTCACTGTTTTAAAAGTATCAACATGTCGTGATGCAGTGCAAGAGGGTTATACTATAAGAAAACAAAGCAAAAAGAATATGTGCAACAATCACAGAATAAATTGGGGGGTGTACGTAGTGCGATGAAGTAGGTGTAGGTTGTCAGTGTAAGTAGTGTAGGTTCTTATTAGCAATAAAAGATTTCTTATCAGGGCGAGGCAAATGCTTTTTCATTTTTTTTTTAATTCTTTTATGAATAATCTAGCTTGTTTTTCTATTTCTTAATACTAAATTGAACTTAACTGTATATGTATCCGGACTGAATTAGAGAAATACAATTTTTAAACTATATAAACAGGGCGGCAAGTTCCGGTTCAATTTCAGCTACAGGTCTAACTGGTCTACTTCTATTTATTTAAGGTTAGTTGTGGGCCCTGGCTTATAACATTCCACACTAAAAGTGGCTTTTTTGTCCCCACTTTCTCTCGTGTGAAGGGGAGGAGTGTGGTGTAGATGTACATACCTTATAACTAATGAAGCCTGAGATAGTCTTAATCTCCAGTAAGTTTGTGTACATACCTTGATCTCCAGTAAGTTTGTGTACATACCTTATAACTAATAAAGCCTGCAATAGTCTTAATCTCCAGTAAGTTTGTGTACATACCTTGATCTCCAGTAAGTTTGTGTACATACCTTATAACTAATAAAGCCTGCAATAGTCTTAATCTCCAGTAAGTTTGTGTCATGCATTCTGAGATCTAACAGGTGTCCATAGGCCTGTTTGTAGTGTCTAAAATAACGTTAATCATATCATTTTCTGTACAATAATCAAAGGCCTGAAATGATTAAAAGGAGTCTCAATTTCATTTACATTTAATGAAATACATTATACTCTCTGCAAGATTTTCAACATGAGAGAACAGGCAATTTAAGAACATCTTGAAATTCAATGATATACATTATCGTAATTTTAATATCTAAGCTTAAAATCAATATGTAATTTTTTTTTTTTTTTTAATTTTAATTTTTCCTTTGCTGAACAAATTCCCCCTCACTTAAGCGCAGTATGACTGTCCTGTTTTAACTCGTTGAAGAACGCCATTTTATACTGATGTCTCACGAACAAGAGCTGGTGCGTGGTTTTGTTCAGGAAGTCTCGGTGAGATTTCACTTTCCGTGCCTCGCCGTGATAATAACTCTGAGCCAGCTCGTAAAAGGCATTCTCCAGCCTAAAAAAACAACAACAAATCGAATAAACCACAATACACAACAAAAAAAAAAAATAATCATGCAGGCAGTTACATATTTATAAAATTGTATTAAACCAGAAAACTGACAAATTAGGGGATAAAAACCTTGCTAAGAAATTCAAAGTCCTGTAACTCCATAACAACAAAACTGACAAATCTCAAAAACTAAAGGGGTCCTCCTATTCCTAATCCAAGCACTACTTTTAAATTCTAAAAAAAAAAATCTTCCAATTAATATCATGCAATACTTAGGAAGTGCTATTATTTTGTCAATGCTAAAAGAATTTGAGTACCATAACTCCTTAACAAAATGGCTGATATAAGAGGACTTCCTCTGCTTAATCCAAATATGATTATATAATGTAAGAAATATATAAGTAAATTTCCGAGAAAATTGAAGCTATCACATGTTAAGTGCTGATAGATGGATGGTCAAATAGAATTATTACTAAAATTTAAATACTCCACTGTGATGTGATATCAATATGTATCGAGTAATAATAGAAAATTTACACATTTAAACTAGAGGCCCATGAGTCACACCGCTTACATGCATGACCTTGTTCAGTGATTGTGAATTTTACTTTTATTCTTTAAGCCTACATGCAAATTTCAACTTTTTCTGGCCCAGTGGTTCTTGAGAAGAGTTTTAAATGACCGCACCATATTTTTCCCATTCTGTGATTATCTCCCCTTTGAAAAGGTAATTGGCTTTTATTTCAACAATTTTGAATTCTCTTCAACAATTGACTGAAAATGGCCCAGTGCCCAATGGTTCTGTAGAAGATTTTCCTATATACACATGTATCAGTATGTAAAACTTTGATCCCCTTTTGTGTTCCCACACTACTCCAGGGGGCCATGATTTGAACAAACTTGAATCTCCACTATATTAGAAAGCATTCATGTAAATTTCCACTCAAGGGCAAATGGTTCTTGAGAAAAGGATGTTCTAAGATTTTCCCTATATGCTTGCATGCAAAATTTTGATTCCCTATTATGACCCAATCTTATCCCTGGGGGTCATGATTCTAACAAACTTTAATCTCTACTATGTCAGGAAGCTTTCATGTAAATTTCAGTTTTTCTGGTGCAGTGGTTTCTAAGAAGATTTTTAAATGTCCCCACTCTATTCTTGTAATTATCACTCATTTAAAGGGGGCATGTCTCATCATTTGAACAAAACGTTTGAATCCCCTTCACCTAAGGATGCTTTGTACTAAGTTACGTTGAAATTGGCCCTGTGGTTCTGGAGAAGACGTTGAAAACAGACAGACAGATGATGATGGACAAAATGTGATCAGAAAAGCTCACTTGAGCCTTCGGATCAGGTGAGCTAATAAAACTAATTAATTAATCATTCATTGGTGACAAAACTTCAAGCAATAATATTTCCTGCTCTGAATGTACTTTATCCATCTTTTAAAAGGTAGCAAATTTTTACCTGATTGTGTATCCGATAAGATGGTCGGTGTGGGGTAGAACATACAGCTGTTTGGCGGACAAATCACAGGCACTACACAAGGAGGCTGCTCGCTCAGCCGCGACCATGTCTTCCCCGGGGGGCAGGGGAGCGTTCTTCTGGATCAGGACCACAGCCACCTTAGTCCCCCGGCCCTGTAAGCTGTTCCTGTAAACAGTCAAAATTTCATGTTTAGTCCCCTGGCCCTGTAAACGGTCAAAATTTCATGTATAGTCCCAGGCCCTGTAAACTGTTCCTGTAAATGGTCAAAATTTCATGTTTAGTCCCCTGGCCCTGTAAACTGTCAACATTTTATGTTTATTTCCTGTCTGTGTGCTGTTCTTTGTATGCACATTGTCTTAGAGAAGACAACTCATGGATGGAACAAACTACTGTAAACTAACATTTAGTCACATGGGGAAAATGCTCCCAAAAGTCTAAGAGAACCTCATTGACGCAAATCATTTTTGCCATAACAAGTCTTTGCTAAAAAGATGAAAAAGACATTACCTGATAGGGCTGTGCGATAATACCGGTATTCCGATATATTGCGATTCATTAATTAAAAAAATATAGTATCGTGATACGGTTTTTCAATACCGGTATATCGGCGATGATGTTCAGGCTAGGGATTTACGTTCAGCTTGAGATTGCTCACATTAAATGTTACGTTTAATATGGATGAAACATTTCTGTGATTGTTCTAAACATTAAGACATGGGTTTTTTCCTACTTCCAATAGAGCAATGGAATTAAGCATCCAAGTCTTGATTATTTTTCATATATTCTGCATAAGAAATCAAATCTCATCAGTCCAATGAAACTAGAGGATAAAGGTCGTTGATTTTCTACTTTAAAAATATATTGTATTATATATTGGAGTAACATTTAGAAAATATTCGCATATACAAAAAATTCAACCCGATACGCGTCGTATTGACCTGAACATCTCCACCTCTGGTGGCAACTCATCCCTGCTTCTCTCCTAAAACACATGCGAGCTCTCTCCAGATTCAAGGTCAACGAAGACCATCGCCGGGCACCAGGTCATGGTGCTTGTTCATCCACCGGTCCTTCAGTATACCCTTTTGGGGGTACTGTACCACTCATAGAACTGCTCTACAAAGCGTATCTTAATCAAACTAATCCACAATGTAAAATGTTTTATATGTTCCACATCAAAGCAAGCCACGCTTATTGTCTCCCTACTCCCAGATTCAGTATGCATGGCTAGCGACGATGATGGTTCCATGCCTCTGAAAGGGAGGCTCACCACAACCAAACATGAGTTGAATAACTTAAGCCTATCAAAAGGATCTATGAAGTTATGGCAACTTGGTCAGATGAGTTAGAAACTACCATGTCAGGAAAACAACTGAAAATCCTAAAATAATTCATTTGCAGCGGCGAAACCGTCTAGATCACCAATGCATCAAACAATTGTTACAAAGGTTTATTTCAGAAAATATGAATAATCTCATCGATTCTACTGATATACACTGGTAATACTGGTAAATCATTCATGTCTTGGTTTATGAATAAGATCTGCGTAAAATTCAAACCTTGTTTGTTTACATTTTGCGTACTCCTAGTACGGCCTAGGGAACACTTGAACTGCCAGCGCACGACGATCGTCCTAATAAAACATGATCCCAGCATCAACTTGCTCGATATGGCATGGTAAGTAATGTCTAGCACGGTAGCCACTACGAAGGTTCCAGCGTGCCGACGCTGCGAGCTCGACGAGTACAGCCTCACTTGCCCGATGCACTGTTTTTAAAAGCTATGGCTTCAAGTGTTTTCCCATCCATAATAAAAGAAGAAATGGATACTATATTAGTATATATGTTTAGTCCCTGAATATGAAAATGAATATTCAAAATATATGTAACCATTCAACGAATGGAACTTTTTTTTAGACACATGTGAATGACCTCAACTAGCAAGACATTCAGTAATGATACTCAGTACAATTTCATGGATCAGATATGATAAGCTTATTTAAGTCGTTTTTTATAACACACACTAATATTAGACTGACTGACATAAACGTATATCTCTTATACAGAAACAGTTCACATTATGGTAAAATGCATATAATTTATTCCAAACACAAGAAATACGATAAAAGATTTTAAACACCAACAGGCCTAGTGGACAATTAGAGTATCAATGTTTTCCTGTTGTTCTACAGGTGGGCAGACTTTCAAATAAATCTTACTTAGAAATCTTACTGCATTTGAAAAAAACGCCCCCTCTAATGTTTTCTAGAATCATTCACATGGGGCAGCATCGCAGTGTATTCCATTGACCATGCAGCCGTACCATTAAGACTGGCATTTATTTTTTATTTATTAAAGTTAGGTTATTGTTCACGACATCACAGGTTGCAAGGGGGATGGTGTGTGTTGGGGGTTTCTTGTGTTCCTAAGTTATTTGTTTTTTCAAGTTTGCAATCCTCACCCATCCGTCACTTATCACTTTTGTTATTTTAAATATATACCGAGGACTGACCTCATCGTACAAACAAAAGTTTCCGATTTAGCTTTTTCATTTAAAGCAACATCACTGCGCATTTCATCTATCAGCTAGATGTTTATAAAGATATATTTACAAATTCTAAGATTCCATTTATTACCATATTTTCTCGAAGACTTTGTATGATAACTCTTTATGACTGAATTAATTTTATTGTCCATAGATGATCAGCGCCTCGTGTGGCGTATTGGATTTTATTGTATTAGATGGTTCTGTTTGTATCTTTTTTTATTTTTCTTGTTCTATAACCAGCTTAATAGGTGTGCGTTTCTTTTTTTATAGTCAACAGCCATATTTTGTCTGACTGTTTGTGTTACAGGTTCCTTAAGAAATTATGACTGTGTTAACCCTTTCTATCTAACGCCCTTTGTATTCTATTGTTTTTGTTAGATTGATTTTTGGTTATTCTTTAACCCTCGTTTCCACAGAATACCGTATCATCAATTTAGTGGCACAGCCACAGGGCTCGTCACCGAATATTCGACGCTCTCTATTCATAATGTTATTATTTCAGTAAAGAAAGTGACTCATTTCTCTATAATAATTTTACTCCTCCAAAAAATCATCTCCGCGGTCATTAATTTAATATTGATCGCAGATGATTCCCACCTTTTACTTTGTGTTTAAATATGATGTTGTGTAGGGTGTCTGACCGGTAGCGTTGACTGTTCTCACCGCTGTGGCCCGATTCACTCCGTTGATCAGCAGGTGGTTGTATGTTGAGAGGGTATGGTGATCTCCGTGATCGCAGTGTATTGTATGTGAGTGAGATGGTAATCGGTGATCTCCGTCGACGGCCAGTGATTGTATGTGAGAGGGATTGATGATCCAGTGATCGCGGTGGTTGTATGTGTAGAGGGTATGTGGTTCCCCTGTGATTAGGCAGTGGTTTGTATGTTGAGAGGTAGGTTGTAGGCGTCACTGTATCTGCCAACTTGTATGTAGATGTATGGTCGTCACTGTGATCGGCAGTGGTTGTACGTGAGAGGGTCCCCTTATGGTGGTCACTGTGATCACAATGGTTCGTATGTAGACGTTTTGTTTTATGGTGGTCAGGTGATCGGCCAGTGGTGTATGTCGCAGAGGGATTGAGTGGTACACTGTGATCGAGCGAGCTTGTAAGGGAGAGGGTAGTTCCGGTCCCTGTGATGGCCAGCTTGTTGTATGGTGAGACGGTATGTTCCCTGTTGATCGCAGGTGGCTGTATGCCGACAGACGGCTATGGTGTTCCTGATCGCATGGTTGTACTGTGAGAGGTTTAAGGTGGTCTTGTGATCAGCCAGTGTTTGTTATGAGAGGGTCTATGTGGATCCCTGTGCATACGCAGTGCGTTGGGTATGGTGGTCCCGTGTCTGGCATGGTAGTATTGCAGAGGATTGTCGGTTCCCTGTGGATCAGCACGCAGTGTTGGTATTGTGAGACGCTATGGTGTCCCTTGATCGGCAGTGGTTGTATCGTGAGAGGGACGCATATGGTGTCTCGCCATAGTGACGTTTTGCTGTACCATTGTGATGGTGTTAAGGGAGCTGTCAGCTGTGTTCAATGTATATCAAATTGCAATACCAAGATGCATGACCAGGGCTATCGCAGCATATTTTGGAACAAGGGGCTGGGTCCCTTGAGACTGGGAAAATTAACATAATTTTGAATCAAATTGGGAATTTCAAATATTATAAGATCGAAGTGGAATTTTTCTTATTAAATCATGTTAATAAAAGCAATATGTAACTCCAGGAAATGAATATCTCCTAAACATCTTTATGATATAAAGCGAATATGTCATGAAACAATTTGATGGGAACAATCTGTTTGTTAGTCTTGCATTAACATATATATTCACTTGTGTTTTTCATTTATTAAATATTGAGGGTTGGTTGAATTGGGAATTTTCTCTTGTAAATTGGGAAAAAAAGGACCATCTTTTGAATTGGGAATGGGGTCGCATATTGGACATTCAACAGTCCAATACTTAGTTCTCTGTAGAAAGTTACTACATCTTCCCTAGCCATGGATAACAATGTATGTTGCTTACCTTAGCTAGCAAGCAAGACTTTACTGTTAATAATACTGCAGATGTAAAAGTTAAGTTTGAATCAATCTTTTTTTTCAGATATAATGAAAATGATACAGCAGAAAATTTAATCCGCCAGTGAGATATGACTTGTCAAGAACAACAAGAGGTACACTGTTTTTAGTTTTAAGATTGTGTGTTGATTAATTAAATTGGACAGGAAATCCTTTAATTTACGTCCAGGGCTCGACATTAACTTTTTTACCCAGTTTACTTTTCCGAACACAAACTCTGCTTGTCCAAAAAAATATTAAAATAACATTTTAATAATAATACTATGATTGTGTTGATGCTTTTTATTAATGTAACAAAAATAAAACAAAACTTTTAGAGTCAAACAATTATCTAAAGGAAGATATGGCTTTTCGTTTCGTGCAACATCGTCTTGATCCTACACA
>CAJDSM010036240.1:14043-28084 GCA_903981925.1 Ostrea lurida | reverse complement strand
TCTGTGAACCGCTGCATGACTCATGTTGTGAGCATATCATTTTCACAAATTGAATTTATCATATTAATGTTGGAACATTTTAAAATACACACTACGTCAGATATATATAAATCACATATACTTTAGACAAGCTGTGACGAAACAGGAGTTAGACCTATGGTCAATTCAGTCTCTCGTTAACAATTCAGTCTCATCTTCTCGTTAAACTTTGTTACACAATTCAGTCTCCTCGTTTAACAATTGTCAGTCTCTCGAGTTAAACCATATTTCAGTCATCTGCCGGAGTTCAAGTCAGTCTTCCTTTAACAACTTCAGTCTCTTGCCAGATAACAAGCGGCAGTCATCTCCGTTTAACAATTCATTCTCTCGTTACCAAGGTTCGTCTCGCGTAACAATTTCAGTCTGCCTGGTTAACAAGAAGTCAGTCCTTCTCCTTAACATCAGTCTCTCTGTTAAACAATTCAGTCTCTCTTAACAAATTTTCAGTCTCTTATTAACAATTCAGTCCTCTCGATTAACAGAGTCAGTCTCTCGTTAAACATTTCAGTCTCTGTAACAAGTCGAGTCTCTGGTTACATGTAGTTTATTGATATTTGGTCATTTTTTCCATATGTTTGTTATGTTATAATTTGTGTCTCTTTCAATACAATGCAGTTGCCGTCAACAATTTGAGGTTTTAATAACCATAGTGTCATTGCCTTTTCAGTCTATATATATGCCATACTACTATAAAAGATATATTGAATAAATTACAACAACCCCCAGACAATATCGCTTATTGCCTATCTGAGAATGGACATTGGGTAGCCTAACTCAATGTAGTTGATTGACAAAGAATCTGTATGGAATATTGTAGAAGTTGATTACAGACGGAAGCGTAAAGAAATTTACAACCATAAGCATACATGTAATTATGAGATAACAAATTTTAATCGTAGAGTTCACTTGAGCCTTTAAATCAGGATAATGCTATACACCCTGGTATCAAGAGAGACGTAGAACATTACCGGTAGATCAGGTAGACCTCTCCGTGACTGGAAACCGTCATATGGCCGGTGACTGACCTCTAGACAGTGATACCGAATCCACAGGTAAGGAGCATGTGATGTCCTTATTGGCTTAGGGTCTACTCACACTAATTATCTACTAAGTATTCATTTTGATGAACCACACTTAAGTATCTAAAGACCACAACAAGTTTCTACAACCAAACCACACAATTTCATCTACAAACCCACAATTACCTACAATACGCTAAAACCGAGCCACAATTACTACAAGCCACGACATAATTATCTACAACAATGTAGACACACATTATTATCTACACCAAAACCACAAATTATCTACAACAAAACCCCACCCACAATTATCTACAACCAAACACACAATTATCATACAACCAAAACCACACAAATAAATCTACAACCACAACAATTACTACAATCCAAACCACTACAATTATCTTTATTTTAAACAACCAAAACCACACCAATTATCTTACAACCAAATACCACACAAAATATCTAAACCACACATAAGATTCGTACATACCTAAAACCATTTTTCCCACAGTATTTAATCTAACAACCAAGAACATTGTAGCAATTATTTTCTTAAACCACCACAATAAATAATTTACAAACCATAAATACCACATCTCATTTTTATCTGATCAACTCACCAATTATCTACAACCAAAACCACACAATAATCACAACACACACAGTATCACAACCAAAACCACATCAATCATCTACAACCACACAAATTACTAACCACACAATTACCTACAATCAAAACCATCCACAATTATGCATACAAAACCTAAACCACACATTACCACAACCCACACAATTACCTACAACCACGCAAATTACCTAGCAAAATCAAATCACAAACAATTACTCTGGACAATAACCAAAACCATCACATAATTTACCAAACATACCCTAAAACCACACAATATCTCTACAACCAAACCACACAATTATCTACAACCAAAACCACATCAAATCTTACAACCACACAATTAACCTACAAAACCACATTACCTTAAACCAAAACCACAGCATTATCTACCAACCTCAGAATCCCCACTAAATCATTCTGTACAACTCATGAAACACCCCGACCAATCATCTACAACCACACATATTATTCACGAACCACGCCAACTCTATCGCGTACATAACCAACAACGCACACAATTACCTACAACCACACCAATTATCTACTACGCCACATGCCATATAATCTTACAAACCACACAATAGTCTACACCCACTCACAACACCGACAACTCAGCACGAATTACCTACAACCAAGGCACATCCATATCCCCTCTACAACCAACATAACACAGTACCCGTTAGCTACAACACACATATTACACAACCACAAACCACACAAGTATACTACACCACAAATTATCTACAACCACACAATTACCTATCCATATACCAAAACCACACAATTATCTACCTACCCACAACACATGTACGCTACACCCACCACAATGTACCTACACCACACAAATCTACAACCAAAACCACACAATTATCTACACGCACACATATATCTACAACAAGAGCCACACAATTACCTACACACCACACAAATTAATCTACAACAACACAATTACCTACAACAAACCACAACAATTATCTACAACCAAAACCACAACGAGCTTACCTTCCTACAACCAAAACATGTCAATTCTTACGATCACCGGAAGCCTAATTCAATTTTACAAAGCTCTTGTGATGAAGCATATTGACACAAATTTATAGATGCTTAAAATATTGATTATTATCTACTACCGTGTTTGATCATAAAAAAAGAGAGAGAGTGCTGAAATGTCATGATGATTATGCCAATTCAAGTTATACTGTAAGATGTTTATGTAGGCGCTGAAGGCAGAATTACTCTGAATATACTGCGTCACGTACCATAAGCGCTGAAATTTTTCCCCACGCATATACGTTTCAAAATATCCAATATACAATATAATTTTACTCAATTCAGCTGCGATTTTCCCCCCAGACACTAATGGGACAAGGTGAAAAACATGTACTTGAACCCCCTTCAGCGTAAAATATACAACACATATATAAACAGTATAACAAAATACAGACCGGACTGCAAAAATTTTAAAACGATTAAATCAGGAGTACTAATAACTAGCAGTCACAAACAGTAATACATGTACTACGCAGAAGGATAAAATGCAAGCATTTGATGTAATTTGGTAACGACAAGCCTGTGGTACATGAGACCATTACCCTGTCAAAGAAGTACGATGGGATACAAAAATGGCTTCCATTATTCAACCGCTTCGTAAGATACAATCGTTACTTTTCTGCATTAATCCGCTTAAGTAGTTTTGGAGTAATTTTTAAGATTGAATTATTTGATTACCATTATATTACAGTGTACTTTTTAAATAAAATAAGTAGCCTCATAAACTTGTTCCGTCTCAGTGATCTTTAATATACTATATTATATAATACTACGTCATAATATGTAATAACATGGTTTAACTAGGTGTTACCGTCTTGTTACTTAATTTTTTTTTTTTCTATATTCGCTTTGGTTTTTTGTTATATCGTTCAATGTTTTTTAGGCTTTTAATATAAAACCACGATTTTCTATGCCTTTATATTTTCATATTTTTTTTCTAAATTTCAATGTTGACTTTATAGTAAATAGATTTACAATGTGTTCATTAAAGTTTATAGTATAATTACTGGTATTAAATTGTTTTTTGTAATAATAAATTAGTTTTCATCACTTATCTTATACTTTATCTTCTTAACCAGGGCTCTGCCCCTTCTCCTTCGTTATCTCTTTTGTTTATTGTTCACATTTGATCGCTCTGTCCTAATAGCTTACATATTGTTGTATGTAGTTCTTAAGATATTGGCAGTTGGATATTAGGGTACTTCATTATTCTCCTGTCAACTGATGTATTATATTCTCCCGCTTCCTTAGCGGTTGGGGGAAAATATTATAACTTTTTACTTAGGGAAATGAGTCCATTTATACCTCTACCTTAATAATCCATTTATAATCTTAATGATGTTAACAATTAATAATCTGAACAAATACCCCTCTCATATTAACTAGGTAAAATGAGATAAAACGCATCTATAATGATCGCATTAATTAACGGAAAATCACTGGAGGACTCTATCTTTTCTCCTATCATACATGGTATATTCTGATCGCTGTAAATCTAGTGAATATATCTTCAGTTGGTGTCTAAAAATTGGTTTCCAAGTTAAAATTGTATAAAACAGATAACTAATAACAAATTCCCGTACCGGGCAATTATGAATATGTTTACCAGTATTTGAACTCTAGCTTAATTAGTTACAGTCTTATTTTTATAGTTAAGTAAGTTATACCAAAGAATCATTGCTATAAACTATAAAGTGAATTTACACACATGGAAGGTAATATTTTCTATTCCTCCGTTATTGTTTGAAAGGTGGTTCGACATATGACAAGTAGCATTGAAGTCTAGGCCCCGAGAAAATGTTCTTATCATTCAACACCTGCTAACAGCTAATGGCGGATTTAGTAATGTGATGTTAAACTGTTCATAGCAATACAGCCTAAGGAATGCATGTACCTCTAAGTCTTAACAGATTCTTTATCATGATTCCAGATTAAAACAACACAAAGAGACAAGTTCAAGCCATACTACTTTTAAACTAGTGTTGAATGGATATGGAATATACACATAATTTGGCACTTTTCTACAGAAAAGATACTCGACACTTCATTTCTTTGCGTCATAGTATTGAGCTTTGTTTATTCCAATTAGTCATATCTGATTACCAGAATGATCTCTACATAAGAAGAGTGACATATGTTTGGTACACAAATTCTTTACACTTGAGAAATTGACTACCCATTTCTTCATATGGCGACGTCCTTCTGATTGTGACCGAGATGACTTAGATAAAGCATATATAATCATATGGAGAAATATCTTCTGCGTATAACTCCAAATTAACAGAGACGCTTTACAAAATAGTCCGTTTTTGTTTACTGGTCGAAGGACACAAATATAGATAACATCTGTCCCAGTATGGACATAAATGTTAAGCTTTATTAAGTAACAAAAGTATCCTTTATTATACATTGATACATCACAAAATAAAGATTATGTATACTCGCATTGTCTTAATGCTCCCGGTGGATCAAAGAGTTCATTTTACCAGTTATTCATAAAATGTTTGATTTAGCAGTTTAGGCTTAGGATGATGAAACTCTCTTCTGTTCCTGGTTATGACAAGTGTATCCTGGCCGAGGGATCTATGGATCAGTAAAATTGCCGAGCGACTCACCGGCATAGTTACGCAGACAGACCCTTGTGTGTTAGAGAACGTCCTAATTACACACTGGGAGTTGTAAGACTATCGTCCCTGTAGCGCTATGAATTTCCATCAGGTTCGTCCCTTCAGATTTTTTATATTCTGCTATTATCTGGCACGGAATCGGTATTCTCAACGGTTTAAATTTCTTTGTTACAATTGTTTGGTCGATACTTCCCATATGACCAATTTTTTAGCTAAAAGTCACAACACAGTGACACTCATATTGATACGAGTTTTATGGCCTATTTCAAAATTACCTTAGGGCTTATGTAGATAAGTCCTCGTATATTCTGATCATTCGTCTAGGTATAGCTGTATTCTGGATTAATTGTATTTTCACTAATCAATATGTTCCTGCTAGAGGCGTGATATATCTTTTCCCTGCAAACTCACTTAAGGTCTCGAAATTATATCTGCATATTACATTAGTTTATGGTATGATGACAAACTTACTATGTGAGAGGAATTAGTACATGAGTTTCTTGACTAACAATGTTGTAGACAAGTTCTCGTATCGACATTTCAAGATTTAATCTCAATAATTGTTCTATATCATGTTCTTAGTACTATAGAAAATGCAGATGGTGAGACTCGGAGAGACATATAGTCACCTCTCAATCTCATGATAACGTAGAAGTGTAGAGATAATCGGGGATTAGCTATATTGTTATCTCAGTGTCGAAAATGATGCATGAGAGACCTACAGGATTAGATCCATTCTTTCAAATCCTCTTTGAATATATTCTCATTGTATTAGTATATAGTGTGAGAGATCAGGGATGAAGATAGTCTTAATGTTCACTCGTACTGACAATAGCATAAAGCTGAGTTCATCATTGTTTTGTGTGTATCTGTATGTCATTAGTACGTGGATGACCTCGAGATTAGTCTGGTTTATGTCTCCAATGTGCTAGTATAGATAGTTGGACGGAACTTCTCCAGGGATTATTCATGATTGAGGATATCCATGTAGAGTTCACGTGAGACTCGGGATTTAAATACCTCACTGATGTTAATCTCGTGTTCTTCAAGTCAGAGTGGTAGTGAGACTATCGGGATTAGTCTGATTCTATTTATTCTACGGATTACGCATTGTCAGTGTACAGCTTGGGAATTTATAGTTCATGTATTAATCTACTGTGTATTATCTTCCCAAAAATCCGGATCAGAACTCGGGGTATTAGTAAATGTTATTCTTACGCTGTCTAGAGCCCGTAGTGGAAGACTCGGGATTTAGTTTCATGGTTCAAAGTCGTAATATCTAAAGATTGTTAGGTATGTGCGATGCTTATGTAAAGTATGATTAGACGTTGGGATTGTTTCATGATTTAAATAATCGAATGTATAGTATAGTGTAGACAGAAGACAACCGGAACGTTTAGTGTCGATTGTATTATTGCCTCCCGCTTGAATCATAGCTAAATCAGTTACAGACTCGGGTGTGTACAAATGTTTTAATTTATTGTGCGTAGTAGTTAGGTTTGAATGAATCCTAACGGGCAATAGTTTTGTTGGATATCTCCTGGTGTAGGGTACGCTACCTATAGAGACTGCAGGGTAATCTGGTAGTTAACGTCTATGTTGATTTTGCATCAGTCGTTAGTGTTATCGTCCGAGTTATCCGTGAATTTGTTCCGGTTCATGTTATCTCGTGTTAGTGGTAGGCATAGTTGCGAACTCTCGGCGACCTATTGTCATAAGTTTATCTCGCTCGGTTGCCTCTGCTAGATGTAACCATGTGAATCTCGTAGTTTATCCTCTGTGCGTATCTTTTGCATTATAGTTTAGAGTGAGTAGTGTGAAGAATCCGAGCTAATCCTTGTCAATTGGTTTATTCTCTATGTGAGGTTGAGATCGTTGAGCGTCAGCGCTGATTAGTCGTTTGTTATATCTCCGGTTTGATCTGTTCAGAAGTAGGCAGACTCTAGGAGCCTTGATAATTAGCTCTCGGTTTTGAAATATCCTTCGTTGTTAGAGTAGCTCGTAAGACTCCCGTGATATTAATCAGTTGATAGTTCTATAGGCTTTCATGAATAGGCAGATTATGTGATAGCGTGATTCAGTCGACGCTTATATCTTTTGTTACGTCTAGGGTTTAAGTAGTGAGGACCCTCTGTACTAGCGATCTGTAATTACTCGTTTTATCGTGTGTTGATGCGTAGACGTTTAAGTGAGGTCCCTCGAGGAATTAGTCAACTGTTATCATCTTTGGTCAGATATGCTCGTTGTTATGACTCCGCGAATTAGTCTATGTTTATTCTTTCGCGTCGTGTAGAAGTAGTGAGCACTCGGGATTAGTGCATGTTTATCTCGTGGTCCTCAGAGTTGAGCGTGGATGACTTCTGGCGATTACTTAGTCGTGTTTATCTCGTATGCTATAGTAGTATTGATCAATCTAGAGGTTTACTATATAGATTGCTTTACTTTCTCAGTTCAGAGTATGTTAGAACTCAGATTAGTTCCAGTGTTTATCTACGCGTTAGGCTAGGAAAATTGTAGTTATCCGGACTGCAGGTATTAGGCAATGGGTGTATTACGATTCTCGCACTGTATGGTAGTAATGGTAAGAATAGTAACTAATATGGAACTCTAGTCTAACGATTTGTGATACATGCTAGGATAGTGTGTAACGCGTAGAGTTCATCGTCGGATGCTCGTATGTGAGAGAATATCAGTGATGCGCCTCCGGAAGACACGTGTTCGTACCTTGTAATTCGTCATGTGTGTATCTTCGGGTTGCATTGAGATAAGTGAGATCTCCTCCCATCTTAGCTCGACTTGCTCCTTATATATTCAAGTGACATAGGAGCTCGCTACCATGTAGTCGGAACGCGATCCCGGGTTAGTACTTAGTCCAGGATGTATTATCTCGATCTAAGGATATAGTAGATGAGACTCTACACAGATTGTGATAATTATGTCTCTCATCTCGTTGGCTAGAGTATTGAGCTCAAAGCACAAACTAGTCATGTTCTATTCTTCATTTTTTTTTGGCTTGATTGACTTTATTTAGGTTTCATTCTAGCGGAGGACTTCTGGCAGACGAAGTTGCATGTTTTGAACTCTCATGCTTATTAGCTATACTCGAGACTCTGTAGCGGGCTTAATCCAGCTTGATGATCCCCAGGTTGTAGGTTGATTGTGAGACTCGGGAGTCCGCACAATTAACGCTCCATATTTATCTCGCTGTTATGAGTAATAATACTCCCCAGAGGCGCATGATCAAAAGATTTACCTGCGGTGCTTTGCGCGTAGTGAGACTCCTGGCTGTATTTAGAATGCGATCAAGTTGTTCTACTGCTCGATGATAAGGTTACAGTGAGACTGCGAGGAATTGTTTAGGTCTAAGTATTCTCTAAGCTGAAATAAGTGTTAGTCCATTCTCTGAGGGTGACTCTAGTCATAAATGTTCCTATCTCGTGTAGTTGAGAATTGAGACTCTTAAGGGAGAGTTATTATGAATTAAGGTCCTGAACTTGCGTATTTCCAAATTGTAGTTAGTTAGAGAGTAGGAAAATAGTCTAGGCGGGAATTAAGTCTTTATGTGTGTATGCTCGTGCCGTAAACGTGAATCAGAATCGTAGCACTGCACTATTGCGTGAATTGAGTCAAATTGTTTATCATATGTACAAAGCAATTAGATTAATGAGGTGCGACTCGGGCAGCGAAATTCTAAGAGAGTCGCTGGATATATCTCCATGGTATAGCCGTAGTTCGATCATGATGGGGATATTGTCATCGCTATGATACTCATATATGAGTATGTGAGCACTCAAGCGCCCAATTAGTCATGTCCTATCTGCAGTGCTAGAAGTAGTATGAGACTCTGCACAGGCCAGATAGAGAACGGATGAGTCGTTCGTTTTATCACTTAACCATCATTAGAGGTCTGAGTAGTAGTACGCAACTACTAGGATTGTCTGTTCCGTCTTCTGATCCATAATGTGTGCTGATAAGGAGTTTGTTACCTCAGTCATAGGTTGGGCTCAACTATGATGCACAATACAAAATAACGAAAATCAACTTAAAAGCCCAAAACAAGAGCTTCAATAGACATGATCTTTATCGAGATTTTGCATTCTAAATCTTTCAGCTTAATCGTGAGGCACCTCTAGTGAACCTATGTCAGAGAGGCCAAGTTGACAATGTACCCAATTTGTCAATTCTTTTGTCTGACAGCAGGTCATTGCTTGAGGGACTACCCATAGAATATCGCAAATATCATGGAATAAAAGATCCCAGTGTTGATCCCTGCTGTGGCCTCCAAATCTTTACCCCTGGACGGACCATGATTTGCGATGGAGAACTGGACCTATATCACTCTATAGTAAGAAAGCTCTTCATGTAAATTTTCAACTGGTTTGCTGCTCCAATGGATTTTTCTAAAATTTTATGGACATAGGAGGTGTGGATTCTGTAGCATTTCTGGGCTAAACGGAAAATCTTCTAATAGAATTACAGCATTATCTTTCCTATTTCTACACCAAACGGCTTTAACCTTTTAGACTTCTGTTAAAACAACTAGAGTGGGGTAGTCATTAATACTAATCAGTCTTAAAAAAAGATTAACCCCTCGTTGTTCGTAAACTTTTTTCCGTCGAATATGATTTAATAATAGCTTCCAGTTGTATCAGAAAAGGAATAGAAGAATCTCTAAGAGCTTTATATGCGAGAGGTCGATCTTCTAAGTGTAAGGTGAAGCTCTCATTGTCTAATTTAACACTCAAATACCACATAAAACACCCATCCATGATACAACTGCAAGAACACCCTTTTCTTTACACATCAAAAGACTCTATCTATCAATGAACCAATTCGCTCGCAGACAGACAACTGCCCTGAGACACGGACAGTACAAGACAGTATGGAAATCCGGGCCTGAAATAATTTTATCGATCCCTGTTAATAAATCATGGGTGAATAGTTTACTTGCTTCATTTAATAAAGAAAACAAAATCCCAGACAAAAGCCGGCCTCTGTGGAAAATACTGGGAATCGTACTACTAGTGGGTGTGCTGTAGTTCCCTGTTCCCCAGGGTAATCGCCTTGGTCAAACCAAACACAGCCTTATTTCGGACTAGCGCCTCAGGCTGGGGACGCTCGCTCCTTCTAGTGAACTCGATCTCTTGAGCAAATGCCTTGCAGAAACAAGAGTCATAAACTAAATAAATCCACCTTGTTGAATACATGTATACAAGATCTAATGACAGATAAACAAGTAACGTTGAAATCGTGACAACTGGTCGACTATGACAAAGCAAACTATACTACCCACCTGAAATATCTCAGTCTTCAGAAAGCTGCACCCATCTCCAAAGTATGTTCTCTTGTACTCATTAAAACAATCCATCTAGTAAATAAATTACTATTTAGTATTTAGGAAATTATTTAGTTATTCTAGATCACAAAGGCCTTAAGGCGATTAAAACTTTTCAGGCAGTAATTTAAATTCGAAATTGTGTTATAGTATATATATGGGAAAAATTTACTGTGAAAAGGGTATTATAATGTTAAAACCATAAACCTGTCTTAGGCCAAAATGTGGCAATATATGATATATGGTATATGATAAACAAGTGAGACTGAGAACATCCATCTGGATATAGAGCGACATCATGACTACATGTAAAAATACTATTAAGGAACTATCCAGTATCAAATCTTTTTTTTCCACTATATATGTTTCGATGATTCATAAGGTATATTGGCTTTCGTTGCTATATTATTTACAGATCTGAGTATATGAATGTGGTGTGATTGTTAGTTGGTAATTCGTCATGAGTGTATATAGTTACTATTTAATATATCTAAAAATAAAACATTTTATAAAAAAAAAAAATTTAACAGAAAATGCATTGTTAATAGTTCAGATTTAAGACAAACTATCGACCATTGAGTTAATGTCATAATTTTCTATCTTCCCAAGACGTCCAATAGGCTGACGGACAATGAGATATATGACGTGATAACAGCATTAAATACAATTATAAGTAACTTAACGAATCCCAAATAACCCGTAAATGTTTTTGCTGTAGTTTGTAGTTCGGGAAAAAATAAATATAATTTATCGCTTTCATTTGTTAGCTTTGTTACTGAGCCCCTGCTGACGTAAGAAGTACATAGGTATGAAGAATTCTTAGCCACTAGGATATATAGTGCAAATGAGAGGGATGCCATGTTTCTGAAATATTAAAAGTCATAAAAATTAACAATTATTTATAAATGAATTGTACCACTGAAAGATCGATTATGAACTCTTATAGGTGCAAGACTCGGGGTGCGATGCTGTCCAATGAGCCTTTACT
This sequence comes from Ostrea lurida, assembly GCA_903981925.1. NCBI lineage: Eukaryota > Metazoa > Mollusca > Bivalvia > Ostreida > Ostreidae > Ostrea > Ostrea lurida. The sequence continues at coordinate 16,392 of CAJDSM010036240.1, read as the reverse complement.
AACAACTGGATTCTGAGGCTGCCACTGAAGTAGAGGATACGAACTTCTATTCGTGATTTCCAGGAAAGAAAATACAAGAACACTTCTATACCAAATTCTATATACTTGTAATCTAAAGAGAAGTGAAGTGTCTAGCAAGTTCATTATCTCAGTACTCTGTCCATATAATTTAAGCATTCAGGATTTAAGTGTATATATGTCCTGTATAGATCCTCTCACTACATGTACTAATGATGGATGATATCCCTTTTAGGTAATTACCGTAACTATTATGCTCCGAAGTATTGTTTTTGATTACTTCTTAGCTTGATACCTATTCTAGCCACGTAGTGTGGATCAACATTTGAGACTCGTTCTTCGGGGTCGTTTGTTATAAATATAGGGTGTCTGGGTGTGTGTTTACGTCTCGTGTCAGTTAGTGAGACTCGGGATTCTAGTCCCAATGTTTTTATTTCTGCGGTATGATAGTAGTTTAGTGAGCTATTCCCGGGACAGTTTAACCAATATGTTTAATCTGCTGGTGTGTAGGAGGTGCTCGGACATTGGATTATAGTCAATGTTATTATCTCTATTCTGTGAGACGATATAGTGAGTATGAAATTATTCTGGGATTAGTCATGTTTATTCTCATATGTAGTAGTAGCAGAGATTCGGGAGAGTTACCTTATGTTATCTACTGTAGAGTATCTGGCTTCGGGGATGGTAGTGCAACTGTTTTATCTCCATTGTAGAGTAGTGAAGATCTTGGATAGTCGTTTGTAGCTGTGTAGTTAAGTGGACTCAGGTAGATTGTTAACCGGAATGTGCCTTATCCTCGTTTGGTTCGAGTTTGTTCGAGACTCGGAGAAAATTAGTCATTGATTTTAATCCCCATTTTTTTAGCCTAGATGCCCGTCCCAGTGAGACTCAGGTGATTCATGTGCTGATTTATCATCGCTGTATTAAGTGAGACTCGGGATTTGATCCTTAGTGTCTTTTATCTCATGTTACGAGTAGTGAGATCGGATTAGTCGTCATGTTCTATTCTCATTTGTTAGTGTAGTTGAAGAACTGGAGAAATTAGTCATGTTTATCTACACGTGATGATAGAGTAGATGTGAAACTCAAGAGATGAATTAAAAATTGTCATGTTTGATGCTCGATTGTAGCAGTAGTGCTTAGAGCTCGAAGTTGGATTAGCTCATGACTTAGATCTTTCGTCTTTAGAGTAGTGAGATCTCGAAGATTAGTCATGTTTAATTTACATGTTAGAGATAGTCAGAGACTTTCAGAGGAATTAGTTAACTGGTTGTTTATCTCATGCTTAGGTATAAGTGGGAAGACGAACGGAAGATTACTACATGGTTTATCAGTTCCTGTGTAGGTAGTAGAGACTCAGGATGGATAGTGATAGCTTTATCATATTGTTTTTTTCGAGCTACGTGAGACTTCAGGTCACATATGTCATAGTTTTTTTCTCAGTGTTTTATGAAGCAGTAGATCTAGGTCTATATATCTTATTACTCATGTATGCTCTCATACATCGATTTGAGTAGTTAGATTGCAGAGACTTCAGTGGTATTGAGTGGCATGTTATCTCGTGTAGGTAAGAGATGAGACATCGGGATTAGTCATTCTGTTCTTATCTGCATGTGAGTTTAGTGAAAGCTCCCAGGCATTCAGCTCCCTGTATCTCCCTCTATCTCCCATGCTAGAGTTCTAGTGAGTATACTACAATAGGCGCATTAGTCATTTTATATTTCTTTATTTGGTAAGATCTTGATAGGTTGAGACTCGGGGATTAGTCATGTTTTACTCGTACATGACATGTTATGTGTCTATAGAGTTGAGAGGACTAACGGTTATATTTAATGTCACGAATTTGTTTAATCTGCGGATGCTGATAAGAGTACTGTCGAAGACTACCCTTAAGGGTATCTGTTAGTTCGTATGTTTTCAATACTTCATTTGTAGAGTTTAAGAGTTGGATAGATCTACGCGCATATGATCATGTCTTATCTCGCTCGAAGTAGCAATATACCTTCAGTAAGTGACTACTTGAGGAGAAAAAGTAGTCGTATGATTTAATTCTCAGTGCGTAGTAGTATGCTGAGATCGAGAGGATTACGTAAATGTTTATTACTCATGTAGAGTTATGTGGAGACTCGGATTAGTGCGGTGGTTATAGTCGTGGCATAGTTGACCTAGGAGAGTTACGTCTGTCTGTACGAACTAGAGCAAATCTCTAGTATGTTGTATAATTATTTCGTGCTGTAGCCTTATTTATAAAAAAAGTAAAGATTATGATTCGCAAGGGTAAATTTAGTCATCGTTAATATAATATATTGAATCTGTGGACCTTATTTTAAA
>CAJDSM010036233.1:1664-11702 GCA_903981925.1 Ostrea lurida | reverse complement strand
GAACGGACAAATGTCACGACACGGATACATATAGTATCCTTGTGCGATATAAATCTTTTAAGGTATCCCACTACACCCAGGTTTTTCTCTTTTTGACCCAGCGTCACAAGATGGCGATTTTAAATATACTTTGTAAAATTGTTTGCTTTGGTCATCCTTATCAATACAGATGTAGCTCAGTAGGTAAAGTATTGGGCTGATACACCCTCGAAGTTCGAAACTCTCCAGGGACTTCTCATTTACTACACGGAAGAAATTTAAAATAATCATATTGTTTTCTGCCATCCAAAAACTGATTTCCCCAGTAGTTTTATGTTAGTAGTTTAAGTGGAGTATCAAGGCTGAGAGTGATAGGTCTGTTCATAATCAATTATGTCGTAAAAGCTCTCTGGAGCTTGTGGTTGTATTGTTTGCTTTGCCATACCGAACGTTTGTAACATAAATCTTACTAACTTATTTTAAATAATTGTTCGTGTTGTTCTGACAGAGTACTTTTACCAAGAATTGTAGAGCGGGACCACCTTAAATTGAGAGTTTGGACAGTTCAGTGTCTATCGTCTCTATACAGAATCGTCGATTATCTGTACATATTTTTAAAAAAACTATTCTAATATAAAACTCAAAGTCCAACTTAAGATATATCCTTTTGAGAAAAATATCAGACACATACGATTACCTGGGTTTTTGGAAAAGTTACAGAATGATAGAATGTTATTTGCGGAATTTATTCATACGTATGTATTCTTTGTAGTTAGTCCTCTACTTTGGAGAAAGCTAATGCAATGCACTGTACATGTATCTTTCTACAAAGGTACTCGATCGAGGAGTTGTTTATGTATAATTACTAAAAATTTTCTTCATCAATACACTCAATTCAAGCTTTGAAAGGAGAATGAATGATTTTGTCGTCTCCTAGTAATCTCACACTGAAGAGAATTGGAGAGTGCTCCTATTGTTAGATGATAAGTAAGAAAAAATTTGAAATTGTGCATTGCCGTACGACTGCCCATAAATAGATTGATAGAAACAATATCAGTAATTATGAATTTGCAAATGAGATACTTTATATATATCTATCGCGAATTACATTATTCCATATGATATTACGTAATTCCTAATGAATAAATATGATATCTAATTATCTGACGTAGGTTTAATTATAAATACAGTAATATAGGAGTTGTCAAGTCAGCGAAACATTTGTGGTATGGCTATTCTTGGAAAGACTAATTTCCTTTATTGTTAACAGAAATGAGCGAATGTTCGGGTGAAATTTGTTCTACATTATTCCATAAGTAATAAATGTATGCTAGGGGTAGACTTTTGGTTGTATACTTTTGTTGTATAAACAATTGAAGCATGGGGTAATTTGTATCCTAACAAAGACACAGGTGATGCTTTTTCCACACTAAGCATTGTCTGAATTTTTATCCCCCTAGCACACACATGATCGAGATTTATTTTTATTTACCGAATATACAGGATTATACGAGACATTCTATACTTGCATGTTGTTTTTAGATATAAATATCCATATTGGTACAGGTATATACTTTATTGTTTTATTTCTTCCAGTGACAAGGGAAAAAATGGCCGGGTCGTTAAGCAGAATAGAGCGGGAACAGATGCTGAATTGTGGGATATGTGGCAGTAGATTGGTGGATCCGCGCCTGTTGTCTTGCCTCCACTCTTTCTGTAAGGAATGTCTAGTAATCAAACACGAACAGGCCGCTGATCGGGACACAGTCGTCTGCGAGCTTTGTGGACACCAAACAGATCTATCAAGTCCGTCGATTGACTCCCTAACTTCGAACATATTCCTAACAAATATTGCAGAAGTGGACCAAATTCTCAATTCTAATCGAAAATTTTATTGTTTATTCTGCAAGGAGCACGAGCAAACCGTAGAGGCGTCATCACTGTGTCTCTCATGCGGGGATTGGCTGTGTCTAACGTGTGCAGAACGTCACTGCCTAACACGTATTACGAAAAATCATAAAGTTGTTACTCTTGATGACGTCAGAGTAGATCCACAGTATTCATCACATCTGCGAAAGCTTTACGAAACGAAGTGCCTAGATCACCCTGACGAAAAAATCATAGAAATCTGTTGTCAGTGTGACGCCCCAGTTTGTTTTGAATGCACACAGACTACTCACAAACAACATCAATCCGTTCCACTTGACGATGTTAAAGAAGAGGTTCGGGAAAATTTGGGCAGTCTTTTGCAGATGTATGAGAGTGTGACGGAATGTGACACCGAAGCCGAGGAACAAATTGCCAGCAGGTTACAAAAGGCAAAACGCAAAGAAAGCAATCTTTTGCAGCTTGTATATGACATGCGGGATCGTCTTGTTGAAGACATACACCAACAAGCCACCGCAGCCGAGTTAGCGATTTCTCATCCTTTCGAGATGGTTAAAATGTCATTATCAGAGGGGTTGAAATCTGTACGTGATCGGGCTGAAACCACGCAGAGATCACGCTTATTCTGTGAGAAGCTTCGTCAGGAGGGATCAGGAAGAGAGTATGCTCATTTCAAGGAATTATTAAAGAAAGTAAAAAATACTGGCTGCAGAAGAGAAAACGTGGAGATTCAATCTATTCCTGATTTGAAACTGAACATTCCTAAATTTTCTATGCCAAAGATATTCAATGTCTTGCAGCCTGGTGAAAAGTGTGATACCTTTGACAATGACTATTTGGAATCAGTTGACGACACTGTAGAAGAGAAGATACTTTTAACCCATCGATTAGTCGGTGAGGAGGATATTCTTTCCCAGCCCCAGGAAACTTGAAAGATGTGATGTTTCAAGAAATTGAGGTCGTAAAAAACCAAAACATTGATGACGCAGGGAAAAATAAGGAGGAGAGAGCCATGGCAGAGGATAATTTGCTAGAGGGAGCGGAAGGTGGATTTGATTACGAGTCATGCGAATCTGGTTCTGATGATGCGGAATTTGAAGATTTTTGTTTTCCGAAAGATCCAGTATATATAGGGGATATACAGTTTTCAGATGACAAAGAATTGATGATGGCAGATGAGCAGGAAAAACCAAATTTATCCTTGCCCTCTGCAGGTCGAGCAAAAATATCAGAGAAAGACCCACCTGATAATGAAGACATCCTCACCACCATTAAGGTCAAGGGGTTTGACTTTTTTAGTCTATCCTTGAGCTCTGATCAAACTTCACCCGTTGTGAATGACATTTGTTGGTTGACGGAATCGGAGTTTGCTGTTGGAGACAAAGCTAACCGAAAAATTAAAGTATTCAATGATAAAGGAGCAAATCTCTGGTTAAAGGATATGCATGAAGGTTCAATAGAAAGGCTTGCTTGTATTGATGGTGTCATTGCATCTGATTACCCATCGGGTGTGCAGTTAGAAACCAGACATGACTCCTTTACAAAAATATATTGCCAATCACCAACCCGTACAAACCCATACCCTATCACAAAAACGCACAGGAAAGAGGTAATAATAGGAAATCGAGACTTCTCCGAACTACGATGTTACAGCACGAGAGGGAAAAGAATACGGTACTTGTCACTTGGGAAAAAAATTGACATAAATTACATCGCTCAGAACATGGCTTGCGACTTCTTTCTCACTGACAAAAGTTCCAGCTCTGTGATGAAATTTCACGAGGATCAAAAACCCCGCCAGTTTTTTAAGGGACTGTCCCACTGGAAACCTCATGGGGTGGACATTGATTCCAGTGACAATGTTTATATATGCGACAACGCTGGCGGAAACATCGTGAAGTTGTCCCCTCGTGGAGATGTTCTGGGGATCCTAGAAGTCCATCCTTCGGGCCCTCGAGGTATGTCTATTTCCCGCCAAAATCGAATGTTAATCAATGACGACAAAGGACATGCATGGATGATACAGCTGTGATAAGAACTGCATGGAAATGTTTTATCAGTTAATCTAAAATCAGACATATAGTCTTTCAGTTCTTGTTATTGCAATTATGGTTTTAACACTGAATAATGAATACAAATTAAAAATAAACTGCTTTACAGTTGTCATTTTGCTGCCAAGATTCAAAGTTCGTTTGTTTAACCCAACAAATTTTGTCATTTTGCAGCGATAGACTAATAAAAATTAAAAATATGCAGCTGAATTCTGTACAAGAAAAAGGTTCTTGTACATGTCACTTCCACTCTGGCATAACACTTATCTACATGGCGGTATAATTGAAAGGCCAGAGAGTACTAGGTAGTGGTTTCCGAAACTGTAGGCTAAGATTCATGCGTTTAATTTGCAACAGTAGTATGCACAATTCGGACTCTGTCGAAGCACTTAAATAGGTATTTATCACTTAAAACGCTATATGAAATTATGCCCCCCCCCCACTTTAGCGGGGAGACATTGTTTTTGACCTGTCCGTCACAAAGTTTGTCAGTGCAACTCCTCTGAAACTGCTGATCCGATTTCTAAGAAACTTTATTTGTAGCAAGGACATCATTTATAGTTATGTATACTACCAGGAAATTTTGATCCTCTAAGTTTTGTGGGAATTACGCCCGTTTGAACATAGAAATTTGCCTGAAATCCTCACGAATAACCTTGTCAGCTTAACTCCTCTGACACTACTGATCCGAATTTTAAGAAACTTGACATGTAGCAAGTACATCATATGTATTTGTACATATTCCCAGGAATTGTTGATCCTCTAATATGTCCGTTTGAACTTAGAAATTTGCCAAAAATCCTCAACACAACTCCTTTGAAACTACTTAACTGACAGCAAGGGCGGAGACATATGTTTTTACCTCCAAAAACAAACTTTAATTCATCTTAGACACTGATAGCCATTGTTGTAAAGGCAAAGATAACGAACAGTGATCAATCTCGTAAGTCCCAAATAGAATGCAAAAACAAGGGTTGGGCAAACACGGTCCCCTGGACATACCAGAGGTGGGATCAGGTGCCTAGGAGGAGTAAGCATCCCCTGTTGACCGGTCACACCCGCCGTGAGCCCATTGTCCCGATGAGGCAAACGGAGCAATCCGTAGTCAAAGCAGTGCATGGAAAACGGCTCTACAACCGCCACGAAACATCATGCAGCATTTGACTCGATGGCAGGTCATACTGGTAAACTAAATCGTTATAACGACCATAGCATTAACGAAATGCTGCATTTAAACGTGACTGTTGAACCCCTGCAGCAACAACTTGTTTGTAAGTAGTCTGTCTCGATTCAAAAAATGATCACACGCAGAGCAAGCTCTTGCGTATTGAATAAAATGAGAGACACACACACCAATGCAGGTGATGCTAGAATATTGCTACATAAATATGGGAATTTGACGATGGAGAAGCTAAAATCGTCCCGTTTGTCATAAAGTTGAGTTGTTAGTTTGCCGTTAATGTCAAAGTTCAATAAAATATCAGAAGCAGACATGGATGTTTGGATATATTGAATCGACATATCGACATTATGAATGAAAATCCTTATTATTGAATAGACAAACAGTCATCAATAAATTTGAAATGTCAATTAATGTGTTATCAAATTACTACATCCGTGACGTGGAAGCTCCTGGTATTTGAGTATAATGATGTTGTTTTCGTTCACGATCCTCCCTCAGATGCTGATAATCGGAAATTTCTTGGTACCTACTCCTTGGTTCTTCATATGAGTGCCTGTCTTGTGTGATTTCTGTCGCCCCAGAGGATGGATCTCGGAGTTGACCTTCATGTAGTGGGTCATATTCATGAAGTTCGTGTTCAACTTCCGTCGTCTGGTATCGGTTGCTGTTTGTCCGTCTCTGCCTCGCTTCTGATGATAGCTCTGTTTTATTTTTGGTGGATATTGGTGTCAGATATTCTTGATGAGTCTGCTGAACTTCTTTATTTGTTACCGTTTCATTGTCATTGTATTTCTTCTCTGAAAGAAGTTCACAAGGGAAAAAATAGATTATATATAAAAACGAACAGTGATTAATCTTATTCCTATAAAGAATACAAAATTAAGACTTGGGCAAACACCGACACCTGGACACACCGGAGTTGGGATCATGCGTTTAGGAGAATAGCTTCCCTTGTTGACCGGTGACACCTGCCGTGCGCCCTTTAGTCTTGATTATCGTAAAATAATTTATTTTATTTTACCAAAAAATGGCTGTATACTGAGATACCAAATGGTTGCTTTAAAGTTGTATAATGGTCAGTCTTGAGCCTTCAGATGTCCGCCAATAAGCGAAGGGATAGCAATTCTCGTGGCTGGGTAAACTGTCGTTCTAATAATAGCGTGTCACTTCGCTTTATCGAGCGTGCAACTGTATGGACTTAAGTTCTCAGTGACCACTCACATTGTAAAATTTGCATAACATGATCTTGAAAACTCTTCTACTGAAACCATATAGCCTCTCTGTGGGTAAAATCTGCACGTTCGATAAAGCGAAGTAACACTGTTACTGGAATAATATTATGCAATTAATATTATGGGATGGAAGAAAGGTAAAAACTTTTTAGTTCACCTGAGCCGAAGTCTCAAGTGAGCTTTTGTTATCACATTTTGTCTGTCCGTCTGTAAACTTTAAAGTTTCGATTTCTTCTCCAGAACCACTGTGCCAATTTCAACCAAACTTGGACGGTACAAATCATCCTAGGGCAAAGGAGATTCAAGTTTGTGCAAATGATGAACCCTGCCTTATTCAAAAGGGAGATAAATGCAAAAATATGTTGAGGTCACCTAAAATCTTAACAAAAACGCCAAAGCAATGCAAAGAGATCGCTCTATGAAACTTGTCAAATGCAATTACTGTGATAAGGAGAGGCCCTATGGCTCATTTTCCCCGTCGAATTGCCTTCTTACTTTTGGACATAAAATAAACCCCAAAAACAAACAAACAAACAAAAAAAAACCCCAACAAACCAAAACAAGAACAAATTAAAAAAAATTAATTTCTCAAATTATACAATTGCTATTAACCTAAAATTTACCATCTGCAACGCTGAAAGTTACCTCGAAAGGTTGACCCAAACAGTGTTTCCGTATTTCAGTACCGATTGCTCTCAGTGTCCCTTCCTTAAGATATTGTGATAGGTTACAATCTATAGAACAATTTACAATAAGTTTTCCGGATCGCCCTATACCAGGGTTGAAATTCACAAAAACTGAGGAGCCCCATATATTCATACCCCAAGTTCTGAAGTTGTTGTAGATCAGTAAGCTACAGCGCTGTCATTGTATGCCGGGATTCGTTTTGGACATGGTTCAAATCCAACACAGCCCATACCTTTGGATTTCTAATTTTTAACTTCCAACTCTTTATCACTTCAAATTCTGAAGAAAAAAGACAATTTTTCTTCAATAATCTGGTTAAAATGCATGTTCATTCCATGAAATACATTGAAGACAAATGAAGTAAGTCGGGTAGAATATCCCTCTATGTAGCAGACTTAGTTCCGATGACAATTTAATCATTCGTTCTATGCTAAATCAACTTTTAAAAGTACATGGACTATGTTTAAAAGCATGTCTTATGTTTACCATCAAGAATTTCTTTGGGAAATAGTTAAATTGTTGAGGAAATACTGAAGGGCAGATGTATTTCTTTCCCCTTGCTGGAAATATTTTCATACCATGCACCATGCATTGACATGCTTTATTGTTACAATTTAAAATAAACCCACACTATGTNGTGACATGCTTTACTGTTACAATTTAAAATAAACCCACACTATGTAAGTAAGAGATATTAATTGGTCCCGAAGTAATTAACACCGGATATCACCGTTATAGAAATACGAAATCATGTGGAAATAACGAACTGAAAATGCGTAAACACTGCACGGATCATGCCATATTTGTACACCGTATTGCTAAAAGAACAAGCATTTCCCCTTATGTATCCACATACTAAAGGCATTGCTTATATGTGTGGAAAACAACACAATATTGCATTAGTTTGGTTTAAAGTCATAAACTATAAGTGCTTTGTAAAGATGCGAACTAAATCCGGCCCATTGTTTTGGGTTTTTTTCTTTGGCACTCTAAATTGATCCTTTTCTTGATAGCATAATATGGAGGATATTTTCCATTTCCATGCCTCCTACACCTAAATACGTATAGTCGTTGCCTCTATTTGTTTCGCTTGAATTTGGAAGACAGGCGTTTGAGTATCATGTTGTTTATGGATGCCATCCTGACGTAAGACGTTAGTAGAGGGTAGGCGACACCCGTGAGCAGCGGCGCTTGCTGTTTGCGTGGATAGGGACGGAACGATTAACAATTGTTTATCAGTCACTTTCCTATCGATGTTTTTTTAGCATCAATGATTTCTGTCATCTATATCTCTCCATTGCCCCCGCATATAGCTGCATGCCACCGAGTCCTCTGATGAATAAAATGTTTTTGAACTTGTTACAAAGTTCATGACTGAATGCCGCCTTTCCTTTTTGTGTCATCTTCGATAATTTACGGAGTTATATTCATTAGTAGGAGGCAGTTACTTTTTCACAGGGTGTCCATTAATATAATCTTGCACCTGATGCACTTGATGTACTGGAGTTTTGAGTGTTGATTTTCCAGCTTTCTATATGAACTTTTACTGCAATTTGTCCTCACAGTTTTGTACTTTACAGTGCATTGTCAATAAGCCTTGTGTATTTGATTCACCGATATGTTTACCCAGATCCCCATCCATTTACGATTTTACGTCACGATACAATAATCTAATATGGTCCCAGATTATATTTCTTCTGCACGAAACAAGTTTCCAATTGTGATCCGACCCCCTTATTCTACCTCATCTTCTCCATCACGTGATTCTTATCTGCGTTGTTTACAGTCCCCGTTAATGTCTTCAACTTTTACCAGACAATATGCGCGGGTGCTCGTTTCCTTCTGTCAGCCCAGTATACATGTAGATCTAGTATAAGGTCCTCTTGTTGGACATTTTGATAATCTATATCATTTTCAACATAATTTTTCGAATTCCACAAGAAATATCTGATTCGACAAAGGATTTTCTCTTGAATTCCCGATACTTTTACTGGAAATCATATCGTATCGATTTTGAAAGCCGATTGGCGGATCATGTTACACCAAGATCCACTGAGTTCACACAACTGTATTTCAATTTCAGATGCGCTATTGTTTTATACGATTATATAATTTGAAAAGGAATTTGATCCAGAATTAAGCAATGCAGGTAATTGTTAAGTAGGTCTGCCCTCAGACTGAGGCACTGCAGCTATTTTATGCCATGCGGAGGATGAGCATGTCTGTATGTACATGTGCAGTAAAAATGCCTGTCGAGTTTCTGTGATGTAATGATTTGAAAAGTCAATTCCCAGCATTTATACTATACCGAACCTTTATATCGGTAACATCCATAAACTTAATTAGATTCACACCAAAAAAAAAAAAAAAATAGATTCCAGACACAAAAATGCATGCATTTGCGTATCATAAAGAGCCATGCAGCATTGATGTTCACGTGACCTCGACGCATTCTCATTGGTTATATTGAAGCTGAATTAGCCCTGAAGTTGATGATGATAAATAACAAAATTGTTTGCTGTAAACAAAATATAATGTATGGCTTCTCAAATACATAAAGTTTACATCGTGAAATAAAATCGCCATTTCTCACGTGTTTGGCCTTCGCTTAGACACATATATGCGTCGAGTTTGATAAGATGCTAGCATCGCATATATGAGTTCATTATTATCACGATTGTCATTAATACCAGGTAAAATCATTATGCTAAAATAAATATAGAGGACATGGATACAACACGGTTTACATATTCACTACAATGTCATCGGGTTAGTTGGATGTTTGATAACGTTAGTGAAGCGAGAATCACGTTTCTAACGTTATTTGACGTGTTATGGGGATTTACCTTAAAGGTAGGTACACCGTTGACATGAGCACTATTTACACGATGATTTGCCAGATCTGACTCGCTACACCTTACAAATCATACATGTACCGTGTAAAATAGGAAAATCATAAGACAGATATGAAGTTAGATGAAGTCAGATGGAATCGAACCATGCTCTATTCCGTTTGTTA
>CAJDSM010036232.1:0-18530 GCA_903981925.1 Ostrea lurida | reverse complement strand
CCAAATGTACTCTGAATGACTGTATGTGTTAGTGTCAAATGACTTGACATATGCTTCAAAGTCAAATCATTGTGAAACTGTAATGGAATTTATCTATTTTACGATACAGAGCAAGTTAAAGTTTTTTTTATTTGTTTGATGGCCTTCTCTCAATCTTATATCATTGACAGCATTTATGAGAATTGACCTCTCAATCTTTAATCATTGACAGCATTTATGAGAATTGACCTCTGATCTTTATCGTCATCATTAGCATATAGGGACCGTACAAGGCAGTTATCACTTATATCATAACTTTCTTATTTCTTAACGGCAATAAATATAACGTACATTGTACACACGTTATAGAACGGATCCTTTTTACCAGTGTAAGTCCATTTTGTTTTATTTCAAACCCAAAACTCAAGGAGCCTCTTATCCCCTTCGCTGAATAAACTGTAACTTAGTTTATTTAAGATCAGTTTCCCATACGATAAAAGAACGGAGGAACGCCGTGTAGTACTTGGTAAATCATTTTATTGATTGTTGTATAATAATAACAAAGTCAAGGCGACGAAAAGAAAGGTGGAGATCAAAGATAAATATACCTGTTGTCGACTTTGATCGGCAAAATTTATCACATATTCTTCGAGATTCGTACTAAAGTAGACTGCTAAATGAAAAATGTCAAATTCCCCAATCTCGCAATGTTTTGTAGACTTATCAGGCGATGGAAATTTATCGACTTGTTTATAAAACCATCCTGCCTTTCCTACGCCTTTGAAATAAATATTTTTTTTTACATAATCTAATTGATAAATTCATCCCTTTTTAGAATTATAGCATTACAGAGGCTTTAGATAAGTAATTCCTCGATTGTTTACCAAGGAGTTTTGGTTTGTAATATTATAAATCCATTCAAATAAAATAATGATCATGCATATATCTGTCATAAATAAATAAATAACTAAATAAATTAGTTGTACTTGTTTGTATGTTATCCACGTCCCATTTGCGGTTTTGTTTTCGTAAACAAGTTTACTGTTTCTGACGTCATTGTTCAAAGCGAATGCACCGTTGGTTTTAGGCTAAATAAACGCACATGCATTAGATTTCACAAGCTTTTCACATTTAGCTATGTTGAAATTTAAGAAATAAATGATTGTTCTTCTTTTAAAGTTAATAGTTGATATACTGGATAATGTTATAATAACTTTAAATTTTCATCACTGCAACTTTTCACTTTCTTTCCCCAGGGGCCCTGCCCTTCTCTCTCTCTTTGATATTGTTCCATTTCTACCTCAAGTTGGTCGCTCTGCAGTAGTACATATGGCGGCTCGAGAGAATATAAACTTTGCCAGGGAATCATGATTCCATATACCCTAGCTGCCAAGAATTCACATAACTAATAATCTTTAGATAAAAAGCATATAATGCCCAAAGCTTAATGTGCCAACGCTTACCGTGTTACCTTCACCAAAGACCCGCGATTTCACCTCCCAGTGTAAAACTACCTATGTTACAGGGTCCGTAGCGGCAGGCTGCCCTTCGTAGGGTATAACAAGCTGTTAATCTCATGAAAGATAGCGTTGCAGATACGCTAAGAAATCCTAGCTTAGGCGGACTTGCTACGCGGCTGCTACGATCTTGAACGCAGCCCTGGTCTAAGGTTTAATGTTTTGACGTAGGAGGGATCGAGAATCGAACACAGGACCATTCAGCAGTGAGGCGATCGTCCCAACTACATGTACTTGGTCATCTCAACCGATAGCATACATCTACAGTGTACCTCACTAACTGATAGGTATAAAAATAAGTCAGTTAGAGCGCACCTGCTGGTACCATACTGTATGTCTCAGCCAACACAAAATTAATAACACATATAAAGGAATCTTCGCATTTATCAATTTCTAAACCTTGTAGTATGTATAGTACAAGAGACGGTATAGTACAAACACATTACATGTACTTGTATACGAGACCTTAATTAAGCAGAGGAAGACGGCGCACCATTATTCGCATTGCACTGACACCTGTCTACAGAAGAAACCTAATTTTAGTTTTTCCTTTACTTAGTCTCGTAATTGGTATCTACATGACTGTCATAGGGACGCATCTCATGGACAGGAATAAAGCACATTAGTTTTCAACTTTTCGTCGACAATCTTTGTTGTGGGAGTCACATGGCATAGAGTATTCGTAAACTATATATCTTGGAAAATCAATGTAATTAATTTAATTGTAAACTCGGAGGGCATTTGTCGATAAATTTTCCATCGCTAACCCTGAGTGATTAATATAGACAATAGCTTTGCAGTGCACTGGTGGGAGTCAAAATTCGACTTTTATCAAATTGAGAGTACTTATACTAAGATTACCGTCTCGATTATCAGTCCTTATTGTCACGTGTGCATAACAATAAGTTTACGAGAAAATATCCTCCTTTAAAAGAACATGGACACGTATTGAACTAAATCTTATAATTTGCATTTTAAATGTTTAGATGCTTAACTTTAAACTGTTATTTCTAAGGGTCAGCAAAAATGTGAATGTCAGTTGTTGAATTATACAAGTAAGGTGCAGCACTCACAATTCTTTGTTATGCAATAAAGGTTCNGCACTCACAATTCTTTGTTATGTAATAAAGGTTAGTGTCATGTTTTCGTTTATATAAAGATTGATTTACCGAAAATGTCATGTTTAAAATAAAATGAGAAGTGCAAAACGCTAGAGACAATTCAACTGTGTTCAGAATGAACTTATTTGAAAAAAATCTGCTTCAAACAGAATGTTTACCAGTATATTCAATATATGTAAACAAAAACATGGCACGAGTCTTGTTTATATAGCAAAGAATTATAAGTGCTGTATCTCACTTGCAACTCCACAAATGACGTTCAAATTTTTGCCGACCATTAGAAATACCTTAATTGAGCATTGTAAACATTAAAAATGAAAATATAGAATTTGAACACGNTTGTAAACATTAAAAATGGAAATATAGAATTTGAACACTTGTTATATGTCCCTTTAAATGTCAAGCAAATACTCGTAGAAGATATCTAAATAAACGAATTGTTTGCGTACATCAAGCATTTCTGAATAATTATGAAATATAAGACAATCATTATGTTGATGAGAGATATAAATTACTTGCAAAAGTACATGTAAATAAGTTTCATATACAAGACTGTAATCTATCATCATAGTAAACGACTCTATAGCTTTTAGAAATCAGTAAACATTGTAATGAATATGTGTTTACATACATACATGTACATACTTTTGAAAAAAAAATATTTCCCGTCACATGAAAGGGACTTTGAAAGACTAGATCTGAGAAAAAGTGCTTTAAATCTCCAGTTGAAAACACAAATAGATTTATGCAAATAAAATCCTCTTGTGCAGTCTTGTTCAATGATTTAAGATGATAGCCTAAGATAAATAGGAAATTTATAAACCGTATATGCGCTTTAAAATGTAATATAATAACACTAATGCATCTTTCAAACTGCAATATGTTATAATGATTTGTCATTACATAGAGCAAGTTTGCATGGTCTAATAAGCTTGCTTTTAGCAAGATGGATTCTGGTATTGAATTTCTCTTTCATTACTCAAAATTTCGAAAGCTAGAGAAAAAGAGAAAGACGTTCAAAATATGGTTGATCTTAATGCTAAGTGAAAGAATCAATGCATATCATTGGTATCAAAAGTCTGTTAATCAATAAATACCAAGATTACCAGCGAATTATGAAATTTATGAAGTAAAGGTCCCTATATTAAATAACGACTGAGAAGAAATATTGAAGGAAAAAGGGGATTTTATAAAGGGTATTTGTTTAATCCCATATTGTTCAAATCAAGAGGGGAAGAATGTTCTTGATTTTTCCCTCGGACTCTGGGCACGGGGCGAATTTATGTTCAAGTCGATAAGAGTTGGTGTCACACTATGGTGGGCACTGTCAAACGAGACTGAACTTCGCCTTCGCCAAGCCGAAAATGGAGTCGGTGCTGGGGGCATTCGAGAACGAAACAGATGAGGAGAGGAAGGTTTCCTACGCAAAAGAGAGGACTGGGGGTGTGAAACCTCGTGTATCGTGCTTTCAGACCGTCGCCTAGGTTTAACCACTTCCGGTTTCGAGCTTGTCAACACAATGTTATCGTTGTTGTCTTTGTAACCGTTGTGAGGGGAAGGAGTACCCACTGTCACGTGTCCTTTTGGCGAAGTGATAAACATCTGGGTTTTCTCGCACGCCTCAATACGTTGAAGAAGACGGGAGCACTTGTGTGCTATTTCTGTGGCTTTGAAAGCATCAGCTTGCTTTTTGACAGCCATGACATCTTGTTTGATAGCCAATACGTCTTTCGAAATAATGGCGGGCACGTGTGATGATAAATCACTGAGCGTCGACTCCATGTTTTCTCTACGAACTTGGAGACTGTCGTATATCTCGTGTAGCAACTTTTCGATAGAGGTGGTATCATGGACGATTACTTTGTCTTTGAGCTGGGAAACGTTTGAGATATCTTGTACAATTTTGGCAAGATCATGACTAAGAATTCTGGCTTGATTTCGATACATTTGTACCTTTTCTTCCAGAAGTTGCACTCGGCCTTCTAAGTGATTGTGATGAATCTTTAGCAACTCTACACGTAATGCTAAGGAGTCCGTTCGACCATTTTCAGACTTTTGTTCTTTCTCAGACTCAATAGATTCTTTCAAGTTTTTCAACTCCTTTTCAAGATCACTCACTTTCTGCTTTTCT
Source organism: Ostrea lurida (assembly GCA_903981925.1). NCBI lineage: Eukaryota > Metazoa > Mollusca > Bivalvia > Ostreida > Ostreidae > Ostrea > Ostrea lurida. The sequence continues at coordinate 13,782 of CAJDSM010036232.1, read as the reverse complement.
TCACCCAAGTTATACTTCGCAATCGCTAAATTGTCAGATTTGACAGCAAGTTCTTTTGCCAGTCGCTTTAACTCTGTACGGCAGCTTTCAAAGTCTTCCTTGAACTTTGCTAATAACGCAATCTTTTCAGACAATTCCTTTGACAGTCTTTCATTCTCATTATGAAGCCTTTGAATTTCTCTATCTCTGTTATCCACGTTCAGTTTCCAGCGGACTAGATCCTGTTTCCATTTCTCATTCTCAATAATCAATTTCTCAGCAGCTTCCACCTTTTCTGCGATTCTTTCCAATTCAGAAATCTTAATCCGCGCATCTTTAATTTCCTTTTCAAATGAATTACGTTCGCGGGTAACGAGTTCGATCTCGTGAGTCAGAGACAAGACCTCAGTTTTCAGTCTCTCTATGTCTGAGTGGAGCACCGTCTGTTCTCGCTCTAACCTTTCCTCGCGACGTTTATGCACAGTTGCTAAATTTGTATCCGTGGACTTGTACTGTTGCATTAATTCATTCTTCAACTCTAATTCCTTTTGCATTTTTGATATCGTTTCTTCCATTTCCAAAGTCTTCATGTCGAAATTCGTCTTGAGCGTCTTGGTGTTAAACAACAGATCGCTCTGTTCCACTGCTAACCTGTTGTCAAGGTAACTTCTTAGAGCCCTCATTTCATCCTTTGTTAGCTTGGATGCCAGTCTCTTGTGTTCTCGAAAAAGGGCTGAAAATAATAAACACAATTTATGAATTGGTTTTAGAGAACATATTGTAGATAGATGGGACATAAGTTCTGAAAATGCATATATCTTCCTCTCACTAAGGGAACAATTATAAAATATATTAGAAGGTCAGCAATAATAAAGAAATAGAGTGACATTCTATCAATTAAGCTTCATCGGTGTCAATCATAATTTTTCCAATGAGAATATTTTTTGACAAAACATGTATGAAAAATTACAGCACCAAGATCTTTAAATAACACAACAAGGGTGTTTAGCATATCAGTGTCATTTCAATTGATTGCAACAACATATATTATGTCATGAGGAATTAAATGACATATTTATGATGGGGAAAGGTAGGATGAATTTAAATAAAGCTACCAGGAAGAACATATCTGCATATTTTAATAGATTTTACGACTTGTTACTTCATCGGGAAAACCATACCAGCTGTCTTTCCATTCAGGCTAATGCTGAATAAAATAAGCCATTGTGGTGACGGAAAAAGAGACCCGTCATTGCTTTTAGGCACACTCTGATTTCGAATAAATGCATTGAATAGAAAACCACAGTATACAGATAGTTATTTTATTGATATAACTTTACAAAATGCCTATCGTATTCTGGAGACCAAAGTATTTCATTGAATCTTTAGAAGTATTGATAATTTAATTATTAAAGGTATGAATTGATATTTTCAAAGTTCCTTAACCTGATTATGAAACTGTCTTCTTATAATACATGGCATTAACATACAACCTATAAGTTATTGATTATTTTCAAATCTCAAAACGTGAAGGATTTGTATGTATACAGTGACATTAAGACATTAGAAAAAACACAATATCTCGATATAAGCATAGACATATAACGACTTTAATAAGAAAAAAAATGTCTTTAAAAAGTGGTAAGAAACGTTTGACATTGATAACGATGTATTCAATATATCTGAAAGGATCATCAGGAACAGGCCCCGTTCAGACCGTAAACGAGCTCACTTTTGTTCCAAGTCTAACTTTGAAGGTACATATAGTGAATACAGTATCTAAGGCTCACCCCCTTTTTTTAGAGGGTACACATATTGAAAACAGTGGTATAAGTCTCACATGTTTAGAGAGTACATATTATAAAAAAGGGACCTAATTAGGCTCACTTTTATAGAGGGTGCATAATTAAAATGAAAAGAAAGGGAACCACCTCTCACTTTTGTTGAGAGTACATAATTATAATGAAAAAGAGGTCCAATTCTCACTCTTATTGAGGGTACATAAAATGAATAAAGGGGTCTAATTCTCACTTTTATATAGAGGGAACTTGTAGTGAAAAAAAAGAGACCTAAGTCTCACTTTCATATATACGGAACATACATGTAAAATAAAAAGGGATCTAAGTCCCACTTTCATATATAATATATATAATAATATATATATATAATATATATAGTATATATATATATAATATATATATATATATATATATATATATATATATATATTAGGGCCTGTGCGATATACCGGTATTCCGATATCTTGCGATTCATTAAATAAAATATCGTATCGCGATACGTTTTTTTCAATACCGGTATATCGGCGATGATGTTCAGGCTAGGAATTTATGTTCAGCTTGAGATTGCTCACATTAAATGTTACGTTTAATATGGATGAAACATTTCTGTGATTGTTCTAAACACTAAGACATAGCTTTTCTACTTCCAATTGAGCAATGGACTTAAGCAACCAAGTCTTGTTCTTATAGTCAATGAAATAAGAGAAAAGGTCGTTGATTTTCTACTTTGAAAATATTGCAAATACATATCGCAGTACATTTGAAAATATCGCAATATATCGCGATACGAAAATTTTCGCCCGATACACAGCCCTAATATATATAGGGAACTGTGATTTAATTAAAAAAGGGACTTAAGCCTCACTTTCATGTATAGGGAACAGTTCACAATAAAGGGACCTATTAAAGCCTCACTTTCATATATAGGGAACATCTAAAAAAAAAAAAGGATCTCAGACTCACTTTTATAAAGATACATAATAATGAAACACCGATCTCAGTCTACTTTTATAGAGGGTAAAAGTGCGATTTCAGTCCAAAAGTGAGGCCATTGTGTCTAAGTTTTATATGGTCCAGACCCTAAAATCTCCTCTCTCTCTCTCTCTCTCTCTCTCTCTTCTCTCTCTCTCTCTCTCTCTCTCAAGAAGGCCAAGTTTCCTGGAGACAGCTGATTCTACATCTAACTCTGCTTAGAAAGACAAATCTATTGATTTTGCTTTGTTTCACGAGAAACAATTTGTCACAAATGTTTCCATAGAAACTGTCTGTAAAGAACTCGGCCTAGCTATACAAACTAATTGCAATTAATTTTGATAATACAAAATTGAACCCGCTTGAGAATGCCCTTGTGAAAACCATTATCTGAGAATTTGTCTATCATTTCTACTTTGTAAAATATGTATATAGATAGAAACATATCATTCGCAGAACCTTGGTCCTCTAATGATGAAGATGCAGTCTATAGCTAACATAATTATCGGTATATATGGGGCAAATTCACTTATCGTGATTAATACTGATTTGATGTTATACATTTTTCATCAAACGTCGCAGTAATCGTGACTCGCTGGGGACTGGGTGACAATGTTAGAACGTGGGGGATTTCAAGTGAATAGGCTCGTTAGAGGAACCTGTGCACTGTAGTCCAGAGGCCATTCAAACTCTGATAGAGGAACATGGACCAGAAAACAAAAGACGACATTAATATTGCCATCATTAATAACAAAACTAGAAATACTGTGAGTAAAACTTACTTAGCGATACCCCTGCGCTCCCCTGTAGATATAAAATCATTCAGATCAAATTTTTGAAATAGAAGGTGCACAATAGCATCATGCAACACAGAATCCATGAAAGTTTCACAGAATTTTGTTGTGTGGTTTTAGAGGAGTAGCGGATGGGAGGTGGGGGACGGACCGCGGGATCACTATCCCCCCCCCCCCGCGCTTCGCGAACGGGGTATGATAATTTACAATCGTCATTTTAATGTTTGAAAATTGTAATAAAGGACACAGATAATTGAATGTGTTTCCGTCATCAATAATTAATGACTTGTTAATGGCTTTATAACTCGATGTCTACTGTCGTAAATATCTCCGCAAGCACAATTTATAAAAATCAAAATGGAGTATGAAACTATGAATATCGTCATAACTCAGTGAAAAATTGTATCAAAAATATTCATACCAAATTTGAAAACTATATTATTTTTTTAGTTACCTTCAATTCCAGGTAGACCATCCATTTTTCCGTACGAAACAACGCTGTTTTCTCCTCTACCGAAATTCTTATCTAAGCCGAAGTCGTAATATACATCCGTATATTCAGGTGTTAATTTTGGTCGTTCCAATGTCCACGCAGCCAATTGTCTAACAACACCTGTAATTATCGCTTTATTCCATATAATACTCGGCTAAATTGTCACTAATGTTGGGCTAAATATTTCACTCTGCATTTTCTTTATCGCGAACTGGCCCGTATCGCTGGCAAACTCTACTTCGCTATCAAAATTCAACTCTTTTAAATCAAGTCCTGGTATCGTGTGTCTGTTGCATGGTATTGATGGGGCAATAAATACACTCCGCATGAATGATATACGAGATGATCTGTATTGTGCCTTTCTCTCCGTGGGATATAAACAAGTATTTCAAACAATTGACTTATCACAAGTTCCAAAAAACAAGTCTCACTGCTCCCCTGGCCTCCCTGAAGTAAACAGAATGCGGAACATCCTGTTCTATATGAGTAAATCCCGGGAAAAAGAATGAATACTCTTTTCACAAGTCAGTGAGTAGCAATGGCTTAGTTCGAATTAAGAAATAATATTGAAAATCCCCAATCCGCTACGTTTTTCGGATTTATTTAGCCTATTGATTTCAGCGTTACCCGCAAATATCCCATCTTTCATAAAAAAGTCATTACTCATTGCATATAAAATAATCTGAACATGGTCGGGTTGCTTTTTCAACCAATCGGTACACAAAAGAATTTCCAAGTGATGTAGCACACCGCATGAGTATGGGATATATTGGATGTTGAAATGTAAGAAATGAAAGGATTGCCAATAAAGAAGAGTATAATGGCTTCTTATGATATTGATTGCAAGGCACGGTGGGGTGCGAGGCTGGGCCAAAACTTTGAAGACATTTGAGATTCTAAATGTTCTGAATATGTATATTAAATTTATCTGATATTTAATGAAGTGGACTGCCACAAAGTTTCTTTATGTTTTTGTTTTTTTCTTTCCACACTTTTCATTTTTTTCTTCATGTTTACGTTCGATTATGAAAAAAATTACGGAGGTAGTCGTGTTGCCAAAAAACACGTTTATACCTGCCGAATTTGACTTTTTTTTTTTAATGTGTGGTATCATAAACTTGAGTTTTTCTTATCTCTTTTTATATGTAATACATTGTTCCTTTTTTGCAGCCTTGATATAAAAGACCTTTTACAAAGTGATAAAACTCCCAAATGCGTGAATTTAAATTTCTCTGTTGTACAGATTACATCCTTCAAAAAACACTTCGTTTTCAGATACAGACTAAGAGTTATAAAAGATTTAAATGCCCATCATTCGTGACTTCACAGTTTGAATGAATCACTACAAATTAATTGAAAGTAACTAAAGATTCTAACAATAAATGCACCAATATGCAAACACAACGCTCTTTTGAGATGCTCATTCAAAACTCTCAACGATCAAAATATGTCAGAATTGAAATTAAATATTTCCATTGTACAATTGATTCAAATCGCTTGTACATTTGTATTTTGCTCCAAAGAACTTCGCGAACAGGAAAAAAATATTATTCAATGTCTGACTTTAACAAGTGCCCAAGACGTCAATACTGTATCGTTATATAAAGAGGTATAGACAGATGACATTATGTACCCATTATAATTGAATAAATTCTTTATCAAACTAAACGTTGCTAAGCCAGGCATTGAAAAAAGCTTGTTTCAAAAGAATTCAATCGTTATCTCGCAGCACATTTCAAATTTAGTCCAAGTTTGAAAATTTAGATTTTAATTTATTTCTTCATTAACAACCTATCTCTCTTGCACCCGTTTTTTGCTCTCTGATCTAAGGAGTCGTCTAAATGTTTGCATAATTTTTCAATACCGCGTGCTTTTAAACATGCATCATCGGCACGCACGAACACACAGAGCGGGTATATCAAATGTATTGTATTGTATAAACCAGAAATCATATACAACAGATTTAATGGTTTCAAATCTGCATTTTGTAGGACCAGTGTACTAGAAATTTTGAAATTTGTTGGAAGATTTTGGTGGGTTTTTTTTTTCGGGGGGGGTGGGGGTGGGGGGGGTGGCTTTCTTTTTCACTGCTACCAACGAATTATGAAATTTTATTTTGTTTTTCTTCTTTATATATTGGATATTAACATGCCTTATTTAACATACACGAGTGATCAGAAAAAAACATAATTCACTGTAAATAAAAACATGCCATATTTAATATACAAGAGTCATCAGAAATAAACATAATTCACTGGAAAAGATTCTGCTTGACCTATCCCCTTTGGTTCAAACGGTTAAATGTTTTGAAAAGTAGGTCAAAGTTCAAGCTCTCTAGGTCAAAAGAATGATAACGAATACATTTATTTCATATGAAAGGTCTGGCCACTGGCATTATCAAAGTTCAATAGTTGTAGCCATTGTTAAAGATTTTGAAAATCTGGCCAAAGTCCTAGGTCATGGCCACCAAGTCAAAGGTCTTGGAACCATAAGAAAGGCTTGGTCGTAAGGCTTCTAATCAAAGTCATATACAACCGCTCGCGGTAGCTCAGTGGTTAGAGCGTTCGCTTGTCAAACGGGAGGTCGTGAGTTCGAGCCCCACTCGTCAAACCGAAGACGTAAAAATAGTGAAAAACGCGGGTCTTTCGGATCTGACCTTAAAAACGTAGGTGTAGTGTCACGACAGGCGTTGGCACGTTAAAGTACCCTCACTACTGAGCGCCAAACATAAATATGCTTCACCGATGACGTCTCAATATGAGTGAACAATTCTCGACAGGATGCGATTTCCCTTTAGTTAAAACGATCCTGCCAAGGTTTTTTTTATTTAAAGTAGGTCAAAGTCCAAGGTCAAAAAGAAATCTATTTTGATTAATGAGGCATATCAAGGTCCCACCCCCTTAGCTGAAAGGATATTGCCTAGGTAAAATCTTTGTTGTCGACAACATATTTAGACGAATAGCTCCTAGGACATTCCTTCCGGCAATATGTTAAGATAAATTTGACAGAATTCGAATACATGACGTATAGGACAACGCCCATTCAAAAAAAAAAAAATTTATTCATGATAAAATTCAGAATTATATTTTCGATCCGAACTTTTCAAATTTTTCAAGATTTAAAAAAAAGAAGATATTTTGTAACACATTAATGCATTCCTAATTCAACCTTGATTAATAAGTTTCTTTTAGAAACACATGACTATGTTCCACTTATTGCATGCAGCCTGTTTTTTTTTTAAAGGATATCAATTTGTTTTTCAACATGTGGTTGTAAATCTGTCATTTAGATATGAACATAAAATCAGCAATATATTACTTTCTTATCGAATTGTACAAAGGCCTGGTTCAGGATTTCCAAAAGTTAACATTACGTGTTGAGCTACAACGTGACAAATATTATTACTTATCGAAAGCAAGCAATGAGCGCACCATCAGTTACGTCCCTTCATTTCTGTTCTCCATTTTTTGTTTAAAAATGTCTTCTTTTTAAACTACACCTATCAAACACTCCCTTAGTGGCGTCCTCCAAAGGTCAATCGATGAATATACATGTATTAATTACAACTCAGCTAAGGGCGAAGTTTTCGTACACGTTTATGGGTTGCGCCACCTTTGGGCATTATTGCAATACATTGCTGGGATAAAGATTATCAAAGGAATTATAAAGTCCCAAGTTTAACGCAAAGTGGAGAACAAGGGACGTAACTTGAATTGAAGTTACTTTCAAACTATCTACTTGTTAGACGCCTGTGTGCCTGAAAAGGAAAGATATCAAACTCCCTGACACCCCTACAAACATCCTTCCAGTAGATACTCTACACTCTGTCAGTTGCCTAGTGTTGGTGGCCAATCACTCGGCCAACCTCGGGACATTAGTACCTCATACTAACCTTGGCTGTATGATGTAAACCGCCATTGAGAAGATGGCTGCGCCCTTGTGGACTTACAATCTTGACCGTCTTGTACTTTGCTCTCATGTCTGTAACTGGTTTTTTTTTTCTCCATTCAAAACAGAGTTAGCAGTAAACAGTCAACATACTGTTGAAATGACGCAATCGTTAAGAACTATGTAAGAACTATATTTTTAAAGCAAGCGCTGTGTTTTCCCTAATCGGTTAACAGACGGGCAGATGAGGTTACGCATATATATTTACATTCACTGAATCTTTTCTCTTATATTTCCTTTGAAATTGACATTGCATTTATCATCCAATAAATGCATGTTTGTTGCAAACCAGTTGGATCCGGTTTTGAAGTGTCACATGGTCATTACCAAATATGGAGCGATTCTGAGGTCAAAGGTTGAATTGGCTGTTCCATTTAAAGTAACGAAATGATCAACATTATGGTATTTTAGTGCTTACATCTAGTTTATATGTTTAGAAAATGCATAGAAATATAAATAATAAAATGCTTTCTTTGTTGGTTTATTGGATGAAAATGGTTTATTGCAGAAAAAAATCCATAACCCGCGTTTCATTGCAGAAAAAAAAAATTCATAACCCGCTAACTCAATTCTCGGTATCTTGAACGCACTGTATGAATAAAGCTTGCTATCGCTACGCCAGGGCTAGCCTAGCATGCCGTTCAAGATCGTAGCGCTACCGAGCCCTACGTAGCCGCTACGATCTTGAACGCAGCCATGATAAAGGTATGATGTAGGTTTCGGAATCAACCGAAGTTGGCTGAATGGGTGGCCAATGTGCTAGTCCAGAACAATGCCATAATTGTAATCGTGTTGTAAATAATTGACTATACCACGGTTTGTTGGTTTAAAAATAAACCCTTTGTCGTCAGAAATCATTGTTGTGTCAGATTTATAGGGATTTTACACCATATATCCCAAAGCAATCGCAAATACTCGGCTATTTCCGTAATCGGTTACGGAAAAGTACGAGCGTGATCCGACTGCTCCTAAAGGTACATGTAAAGTGTACTTTGCATATAATGTAAAAAGCACCTATGAAGAACAGAAATAATTATTTTATAATAGGTATTGCTAAATCGGTATACAAATGATGATATATTTAACATATTTCACGTTAACCTCGCCACCTCGGGAGTTATTCTCTAACAAATTCCTCCTACCTGATCATTAACCCTTAAATATATGATGAAATTCGATTAGTTTACGTGGAGTGCAATTGTTTGACCTTTAAACTGCTGTCATTACTTAAACTCTGTGGCACAACTTCCGTTTACTGTAGACAAATGGTACGATATCATGAACTGAAAGACTTCCGGAATTGCAAATTGAAATGCATGTACCAGTACCTGTAGTGAAAGTGTAAGGGAAAGAAAGGTTATTGATAAATCATTTTTGATAATATTAGTGCTTTAATGAAACAGCGATTTGTCATTAAATTCCAAAGGAGCTGTGAATTTATGCCTAACCTTTAAATAAAAAGCTCTGAAGCGAATAACATAGTATAATCATTTAATTCACAGTCTGAAAAATAATTTTTTTTTTATATTCTGGAGAAACTATTCATAAGAAGCGACTCCTATTAAAATAACAGCGTAATGGATCTTGGGTTTTAAATGGAAATATCTAACAAAACACTGTCTTATGTCAAGTTCCATTCAATTTGTGGAGTAAAGATATTTTCCGCAATAAACAAATCTACATCAATTTAACGAAGTTGCGAAATTATTATTTTAAGAAAAATAAATACAAATCTAAGACCGCATCACAGGACAACTCCGGTCAAACAGCGCCTAATTCCGTTTTCATGTACTTACAACAACTCCACGATAATTCCGATTTAATGCATTATTTCTATTGATAAGATGCCCTATACAGCTTTTAAAATTGAAAGAAACATTGATTTTCTTCTTCCGTTGTGACACTCGATGAAAACCAATATTGGATCTGGACTTTGCCGCAGCACTACCCGCACTTTGACTGCTTTTCAAATCTTCTCCTTACATTCAAACACTGTTCAAAGTTTGATGATGCTGAGTGAGGGATACTGCAGCTATACAATCACAATTCAATGGATAAAATCGAGCAATCCTTATCATGAAAAGTTGCACTCACAACTTGCGACTAGGGTTAAAAACCACACATATTCATACATCTAAGTGCAAGATCCTAATTTTTGGTTAGCGTTACTTTTTTTCAAATCCTGCTCTCCATGAGCAAAGTGGCATTTCTCTGCTGTCATCGGACATCCATCTGGGTGATTGTTGTAGAACCAGCATTGCATCGTCTTAAAGTGCTGACTTTTGTCCTTTTTAGATAATTTGGAATGTTTACTGTAAGGTTCATCCAACGTCAAATCTCTCAGCTGTACGTGCCCACCAGAAACTGAAAGGGATGTATCCATTATATTTAATATATTATAAGTTCACCAATACAAAACTGTACAATCATTAAGTCAGAGAGGTTTTTTTTTACCTTTCAATATTAAATTTATGATTTGGTTTAATTTTACATGTCCTTGATACTCCCATTCATTCGCATTCGCTAGTCGGGTTCATGTCCCAATCACACCAAACCAGATTTCTTGAAATAGGTATAGCGATGATTCCTTTGCAAAGCGCCTGCACTTAGTGCAAAAGCATCAGATTGTGTGCAAGACATTAAGGACATAGGACTTATAGAATTGTGTATGTTTGAATATTACCAAAGCCAAATTATGTTTGTGTTGAAATGGGCTAGGTTCGTTTGTTATCATAACTAGGCCCTGTAAAAACATAAAAATTCAACAATGATTATCCATACAAATCGTGGATACATGAAGTTGATGGTCACAAGTATCCATATATGCATGCATATCGGTGGATATATGTCCCTTATAATGGTGTGTACTCTTCGAATCTATCCGGGATCCAAGTTTTCTTCATATTTTTCTTCTGCCCTTTAGGAGAAAATTCGATGTGACCATATGCATGAACCACAAAAAGCATTCATGTCTTCAAAAGAAATAAATTTAGGCATGTTTCGTTCTGGGTCTTGGCTGTGGATATTTTGAAATCTAACCATCAGTCGTCTGCTTTTGACGTTTGTGGGCGGATCGTGATAGTTAACAAAGGACGAGATGTACAGCGATATAAGACAATTAGTTACATGTACAACTCTGAGAGACTTGCAGTGTCTTTATACTCCAAACTTTGTAAGCATAAAAAACCTAACGGGGGGTGGGAGGGACATAGATCTATATTAAGTTTGAAGCCATTAACTGTTTGTAAAATGTGCTTATATCATACTTAAGTGGCGAGTGATATCTAATTTTTTAATGAACGTGAAGTTCACGTAGAGTAGGGGGATGGGAGATCCACATTTTTTTGAAAGGGGGTTGATTTTCAAGGGTGGGCCGGCCCTTAAAATGCGCTATTTCTACCTATTTAAGCAACATTTTCTGACGAATTGGGGGGGGGGGGGGGTGTCTAACCCCAGGACCCTTCTAGATCCGCTAATGATACATTTTATAACGTCAAGAATCAATAATCTAAGTATATGACTGAGAAGAAAATATTTACAAGATCTGAGGATGAGAAAGAACTGTGCAAATTAGAGACACATAAACAGAAAAAGACGTTATCGAAATTTTCTAAATCTAGAGTGATGTATATTTCATTTTAGGATGCCAGTTTATGGTACGAGATTATTATGGGTTTGTTTAGTTTTCTGAGTTTTCTTTTCTTTTTTTTATTTTTGTCCTTCCTCTTTTCGATCTTTGTTCAAATAATTGATGTGCCGATTCATTTCTTAAATCCGTGCATTTTCTCCAGCTGAGACTATTATTTTCTCTTTGAAATAGATTTCATTCAACAAGTCAGCTTCTTCTCCAGCTGCTCCCACCCTTTATGAAAAACAAAGCAAAGTTTTTATGGCGCACGTATACAGAGTTGAATGAGTACCGAGACATTTTCAACGTTTCATTATTTCAGTTATAGAAAACTTGATCAACTTTTAAATTAGTTCATTGTAGTTATGTTGACCAGTTATTTCAAATATTCTTTTTTCTCAAAACAGATGATAGGCCTAATAGTCTTTGATTAGATTGATGCTTTTCAAAAATTCTACATCTAACTTCTCTTACTTTAATTAAAAAGTATTGAGAAATGAAATATTTTATCTCATCATAATTTCTGCCGAAGCCATTCATAAGGCCAGTAAAATGCCTATAGCTGCAAGCTGTATGATTAATCGTGATGTATTCATACCGTGCCAGTATCCATTCCTGCCGAGGATGTTTGAATTTTGATTTACGCAAAGAGCTATAATTACAATTGTACATGTACCTACGCATATTTTTGCAATAGTCTTTCATCTAATATTCCATTCCATAATCATTTTAAAATAATTGTTTTTCGTTTGAAGTACGTTGCACAGTCTCTCATATTTGATCAATGTTACAAATCATGTCATAGGCTTTTACCCATGTGTTATATATATTAAAAGGAATGTGACTGGGGTATATAAATACAGCGTCTGTTTTCCTCAAATGTCATTTTTTTTATTTAAGAATTTAATATTTTTAAAACAAAAAGTTGAGAGAATGAGTAATCCCTCTTTGTCACTCGGCTGACGTATTACACTGGCACAAGTAAATATTGTCCATGTAAAATACTCGAATCTGATTGACCAAGGAACAGATGTGGAAAAACATACTGATTCCCTCTGGGAATAGAAAACACGCCCTCCAGGGTGACAGTATCTAGTAACGGGAAACATAACTTGACAACGAAAATTCTCACAGAAATAGCTAGGTACACGTACGTTATGCAGCAAATCGGCCCTGTCTTCAAATATCATGAAGTTAAATTACACAACTGTCACAATATGTTATTGCAGCATAAACATTATTTTTTTTTTTTTTTTTTTTTTTACATTAGAAATGTCCAACAATATGTCATTGTCAGTAAACATTTAAAATTTTTCCCAATATATCATGTCATTATCTAAATAAAGTGTTGTTTCTTACAAATAGTGGTTAGTTAATTGTGTTATCCACGATTAAAACTAAACAAAATTTCCCTTTATCATATATATATTAATTCCTATTTCGTTATCGGATATATCATGCCCATTTAATTGAGATGATAAGATCTTTACATAATGCATTATTATGGGGTTGCTAGAAGCATTTTTCCAAGGCGTTCATGAACGCAAATGTCATGGCGTTATTTGCGTTTTCTAAAAGAAACAGCGTTATGTTTAACTTATTCTTACAAGAAAACAACATGACATATTTCGGACTAGAATGTCGCTTTGTCAATGGTTGAAATGCGTCACATGACTGCTGTCTAAATTTCTTTAGGCATTGAGTGAATAGCGAAATATAGACTGCAACATGGCGGTGTTTACATCTGTTTAGTACTGTAAGGCCTAACTAACTTTTCACCATACTGTGCTGTCTATATTTGGCCCTAAACAAATACATTTTATTAAGTTTGTTATTGACTGTCTACGGAAATATGTCGGGTTGGTTCATATTTCATAAGAACGGCAAGGCGAATAGGTTTTGGTTACTCGAATGTTCTACAAGAAATATGTTAGGTTGTTCAATATCTATAGAAGGTGCCTCGCCGTCTATGGAATTGAACCTGACATATTTCCGTAGACAGTCAAAAGTAATAGTGTTCTGACAATGACATTTTGTGGGTATCTTGCGTATCTAGTTTGGTGAAATTTGATGGGTCGATTTTAATGCATGACATACCTAACTCTTTATTTTTGGATAAAAAATCTTTATTTTATGTATAATCGACAATGAACATTAACTATATACTGG
>CAJDSM010036230.1:0-13176 GCA_903981925.1 Ostrea lurida | reverse complement strand
TTCATACTCAGAAATGTGCCGGGCTGTTGAGAGAAAGAGAGATTTTTGAAACATTGGGACGTCACTTTTGGACACAGCTTTTTGCCCAACCACACTCAGGCCCCAGGCGAGGTACAGGGATCGGACCATGAATTTCCAATGTACTGTGCGCTCCTGTCGCAAAGACGAGAATGCTTCAATAATTAAATGTTAGAAAAAAAGTTGACTGACAGAGGATGCCCAGTATAGCTACAAAGAAATTAAATGTTAGTGCCATAATTCCGTAACACATTTAATTCACTATTAAGACCATTTTGAACACCCAGCCCTAATACAAAACCCTACCCTAGGATCATAAATTTTAGCCAATTGATAGAAGGTCCCTACTCATTCAAAATTATTCATTTGTTGTTACATTTTTTATATCAATAGCATGAAGAAGATGCTTTATTTCAAATGTCTTTAAATAATAAATTTATTGACAAATTCCCCCCCTCGGGGGCAGAAACCCCTACCCCCAGGGTCATCCACCAAATTTACAATATTTGGTAAAGGCCTTCCGCTAATCATATGATTTTGGTTTCTTCTCCAAAATGTCGTGGTTGTTAAAGAGGATTTTTTTTAAATTGTCAACTTTTGGGCAGTTTTTTGCCTACCCCAAGGCCCCAGGAGTGCAAGAGACTGAATCTACAAATGATGGGCCCCTTGTCCCAAAGATGGCTTCATACCAAATTTGAAAAGAATTGGAACTGCATGGTTATCAAGAAGAAGTTAAAAATTGTTCAATTGTTCGTTACGAAATGGTTTTGGTCCCGCCTGGGGGTCAGAACCCTGACCCCAGGGACACAAATTTTACAATTTGTAAAAGGGCCTTCTGCGTCTAATCAATCAACTAATGACTGTGAGTTTTCTCTCGGACATGTGCAGTTTGTAAAGAAATTGAGAACTTTCATGAAAGACTTTTCACTTATTAGAAGGGCAAGTTTTGGCCCGCCCCGAAGGGTTTGCAAGAGACCTAAGAAAGATTTACGAAAACCCTGATTGCCCAAGCATCTTGTCCCAAATGGATGCTTTCAGTACCAAAAATTTTCCCCTTAGAGTAGCAGAGATTTGGACTGGTGGTATCAAGAAGAGAGTTAATGTTTCAATTGCTTTTACCAAATGGTCCCCTGGTCAGAGAACCCCTACCCCAGGGAGCCACCAATATTTTACAGATCTTTAGGTAAAAAGGCCTCTTCGCACGTGGCTCTCCAAAACAAAACACTACTGCATCTTAGGTCCTTCTCAGACAATGTTGCGAGTGTTTCAGATATAAGAGAATTTGAAAATTTAGGTCACTAGTTTGGGCGAAGTGTTTGCCCCTGGCGCCCAAGGTGCAACGAGACCTGAATTTACCAACTTCTACGTGCCCCTGTCTGTCCAAAGATGGCTTCTCATACCAAATTTTTGAAAAGAATTGGGACTTGGTTTTTAAAATGTTCAATTGTAACGGACGACCGCCGCGAAGACCAAATGCAATAGTCACCTGAAGTACTCAGGTTGACTTAAATGCTCTTCCAATAACACACAGCAAATATAATCAAATGTTGTAATTGGCCGGAGAACTACAGAAAGCAAGAGAACCTAGTCAATAAAATGAAAAAAAATCTGTAAGAAAATTATTTTTTTTGGAAAGAGTGTAGGAGGGCCCAAAGATAAAGGACTTCTGGCCAACCATTCAAGGCCTTTCCAAACTTTCGATAACATGTGCATACCTTAGATGTTGATGGGGACGAGTATAGTTACCAACCAAACAGGCCCCAGATCATAAATATGAGAATAAGACTCAAATTTCAAAATTTTATTAAATAATAAAAGACCATCAATCAGATGTATGTTAAACACCCCTATTACAGGATTTAATAAAAGAAAATCAAATGCAGAACATGTGTAGTGCTAAAAGTTTCATTAATTATGAAAATGTAAATTCTCAAGGTTAATCTGGATTGATTTTAGACTTAAGTCTATTCTCGTTTAGGTGCTTGGGGCGCTCTGACACAGTTCATGCAGAAACACATTTAAAATTTGTCTAATATGTAAAGCGTTGCAAAAAAGATTACTGAAGATGATAAATTGTAAAAAATGACCCTAATCACCCAAGACTTTCGGAAGCAATTTCGTAAAACAGATCACAGTAGATCTCTCCATTGAGAAGTCTTGAAAGCCATCCAAACCTGAGACAATAAACAAAATAACCAAAATTGGAAGATTTAAAAAAACGCAACAGGAAAAGAATTGGCATTTCTATAAAAGCACTTAAACTTGCAACAATCCAATACATAGCCAAACCCTTATTGCTAGTCGCTCCATAAAAAAATAAATACTTTTCCAACCAAGGAATAACAGATTGAAGCGGAGGCGAAGGTGATTACCGAATCCCTTAATGAAAAATAGCCAATTTCAGTAGGAATACTGGGTTAGACAGTAAGCATATTACCATGCATGTTGACGCGAGGCTATTATTCTAACAGTTAGTAGCTATCTTATTTTTTTGAAGCCAATTAAATGATTTCTACCCACATGTCTATCAGCTTTATAACAAGGTTAGGTGGATGACCGTAAATACAATATTATTGAAAATGTAGAGGATTGGGATAAAAAGAGGCCGATGACGTATGTAAAAAATAACTGCAGCAGATTCTTAGATGCGATCTCTCAAAAGCCTTTTTGATTGCTTAAGCCAGCATGTAAGTAATGTCGCTGTATGAACTTACATGTACACATTACCTGTGCTCTTTAGAATAGCATATCTCATGTTTACAAGACATCTATTTCAGACAAGAGAACAATTGTTGGTAAAACATAGGCACAATAAAATCAGCAACATGGAAAGTCTTTATACTAGGGAAGGTACATGTTACCTCAAGGCTCTATTTCTAGGACGCAGATGTCTTTTTAACCATATTTTATTTTAATTTCGTGTAATGATGTATGATGTACAAACTATGCCGAACGACAAACTCAACTGTCATACCCGAGGATATGACTGCCAACAAGTTGTTTTAAAATAATTTTAGAAAAGAAAAGTCTAAATTTTTAAGTAAATAGATGGTTGTTCGGCGACAATAAATTTGAAAGCAAACCTGAAGACTTTCAAGCTCTTCAATAGGAAAACAACAACAAGAATATCGTCAATGATTGGTATATGCCAAAAAGAAGACAGCACAATTCAGCTAAGTGCTAAAACGCGGCGGAAGCGTCTTTAACTAAAACGAGGCAAAACCTAATATATTTCTCTTTGCATTATGAGTAATTTAAACTATTATCACGCTTATTTGCTTGCTGAAGCAGAAAACAAACTAAATTTTTTTTTATGTAAATCATAAGAAGAGGCACCACTAAAAGAGATTCAATACACTCAAGCGACTTTTTAAATATTAATTATATAACAAATTCAGGGATTGGTACATACTCCCAGAGGTTGCTTCAAATGTCATAAAAATGACAGTCCCAATATACCCTTACAAGACTTATTATTTACGTACAAGGACACATCGATATTATTTAAGACAAGAACAACTCTGTACAGGTCACTGGTTTGTGTAGGGACACACAAACCACCATATGGTCCTAAAATACTCCAGTATGCAAGGCCAAAACTTCCTAGGCAATTGAATACTCAGCCTGAGTAGTTCTAGGTCAGTAAATGAGATACACAAATTAATCAATTTAAGAAGTTTCATTATAAATAATTACGACATGGGAATCCTTGTGTGTGGCAGGCCTCCTGGCAGATCTTTAATCGGCAAAGCCATCTTTTTTCATTTTCGAAATTGTAAACTGACCAAATAACATATAAATTTTTGTGATATGAGCATGTGAAGGGGTTCAACTTAACTGATATTTTTAATTCATGGTTAGCCAATATTGACATGATTAAAAAATTGTATGATTATATATAGCTAACGTTTTAGAGTAGTATGATTTATGTCATGTGTCGGTCAGAAGTATCTTTACAGAGCTTATGTTACTAGTTATATATATCGACTTATGAGATGAAATTTTCTGAATGTTTTTTCTGAAAGGAACTCAGATTTATTGATATAGCATGTACATAGGTTAGCATCATATAATCCAACTTTGTATGACTGCGATATATGCCTTTGTATGGTTTTCTTGTTACCTTCAACCTTTGCTATGATATATTAGTTATTATGCTTTCAAGCCATTTATCGGGGCTCGTACGAATGTTGCATCGCCAATCACACCATCATGAAAACTGCTGAATTTTAACTGAGGACATATTTTACAGGTGAATTCGTCACGTGAATAAAAGTATATTACAAAATCCGGCAGAAAAATGCGGACTTTCAACTTGCTATCGTCAACTTTCCTGTTCTTGTGTAGTAATAATACCACTTCAATGATATTGGGTGCTGTATACTCTGCCGCAGATTGATCTTCGGATACGCAAGAAGCAATGCTATGCGTATGGCGGACTGTTTTAAAGCTCGAGGGAGGCCATACTTACTAACAAATAAAAAGTGATGCTGTCCTAGCCGCCCGTACATATGAAGCGAATCTCGTTTTAAAATCATCATTTCGCAATATTCGTACGGTCGCTATAATGAGACCTTTGTTTGCGGAAGTTACAATGATTATCAGAACTAGATCATATGTTGGAGCTGATTTGTGGTTTCATATACCCTTTGTTAGACTGTATTTCGACTAGATTTGACCTACGGGTAATCCCGTTTTACTGTTGTTTATCGACCTCAAGGGCTCCGAGAGCTGGGTGCTTAGACCGGTCAGCAGAGGACTTACTCTGCCCATGTACCGTGATCCTACTTCCTTTGTCGGAGGTCTCGTGTGGCCCTGACCAGCCTCCCCAAGGAATTTAAGTAGTATGGTTTTATTCTTTGGATTATGGAAATTACGTTTGACACAATCGTAACTTCGCCTTTTTTGTATTGTTCCTTCGAAAGTATGTACAGAGTGGAATCATTTAAAAAAGGAACATGGGACACGTTTTGAACTTAAAAAGTTCAAATTTTAGATTGCTAACTTTTGATGTTTAAAATAGCTGTAATCGAGATGATTATTTCTATTCAGTGGGATCACAAACATTTGAACACGTCAGATTGCTAGAGAGTGACCATTAAGATACAGCGCTGCATAACATCTGCGCCTATGTCCAACAAGGTGATCGAAGCCTCTGTTTATGTTTACAAAAGCTTGCTTCGTTAGAAAATATGTTTAAAGATGAACAATATCGAAGAATGTGAGAAACACTGACACGTGTTTAAAATTGTGGTTTTAAGAATGAACTCTAATGAAAGAACAAATTGCTCTAAAGTAAACGTTTAGTAGCATATTCAATAATGTAGCCAAATTATGGCTCGGGCCTTGTTTACAATGAACAAAGAATATGTAGAGTGCTTGTAACCCACCTGGAAGGTGCAACAGATTGAGTCGTTAAATTCGTCCTGACCCATTTAGAGCAATACTTAGTGCTAACGCATTTAAACATTAAGAATTTGGCAATCTAAAATCTTGAACGCTATTTAGATTCAAAACGTGTTCATGCCCTTTAATTCAGTGGGGTCAATGTTCTGGTAAACAAATTTTACTTGGTTCGGTGGACATAACGTGGTAGCCTGTAGCCTATTTTAATACGCCAGATATTACATGATACCACTTACTGATAGTAAAAGTATTTTGTTCATTTATTTTAACATCACTTAATCGTTCATGAATTATGATGTTGATTACGCATACCGTGATCGTTGAAGATCGCAGCTGAGCCATTCTAAACCAGATCAAAGATGCAACTGGGATTAGTATACTTATGCTAAGATGTTTTCCTCTAATTAGAAATGTTCGTGGGGAACGTAAAAGGTGACCCGAATATTGATCCCTCAACCGAAACAATGAAGATTATATAATTGAATTAAAATTTATTTAAATACAAACTAAGGATCCCAAGACCACCTTAGGCACAGTCAAGGTTATGTTGCAATTGAGTGCTTTCGCATTGACCACGTTCTGTATCATATAGATGACAGGTTCTAACTTCTAATATCGTGACCACCGTACGCAAAATTATTTTGTAAAGAATCGTGACTTCACCTGTCGAGCAGGATGTAGTAGTCAGGTAATCAAGGCATATATCAGAGAACTGAGCAGCAAGTCCGATAGTCGGAAGCTGTTACATGTACGCATAAAATTTTAAGTCTCTTTGATATGAAAATTGATCAGGTCTTGCGCGAGAAAACCGTTATACATTTTTGTGAGAGTTCACTCGTACTCAACGACCTCCTGATGCAACGTTGCGCTAAATGGAGGGTTTAATCATCTCTGAATGTAGGTACCGTCATTTACACATAGATAAAGCGTCTGATCGCACCAGAATAATTAAATGCGTATAAGCAACCTATCAGTTTGTTAATTGAGAGACCCCATGTTAGTAAGTCCAGTGTCTATGAAAACCCTTAACCAAACTTGAAGAAGAATTTACTTTGTTCAATCAAACCCGCATGATATATGAGTCACACTTGCATCCGCGTGATCAAAAGTGGTGGTCAGAGGGCCAAGATGCAACTATCATTGCCAGATTTAGACTTAACGGTATGGACTTATGTACTGAATTTTAATAGTCCAAAAACTTTAATCTTCTTTAAAAAACCTTGCTGTGGTCCAATCATATGGCAAACATTAGTGTCATTTTAATTAATTTTCATTTATTTATGTGGTTAAGAAAAATTCCGCTGACTTTGCCAATCAATAGTTTCAAACAGATCGTATCCAATCAAGCAAATTTGTGGACGGTAGAATCGGATTGCTACATTAGAAAAAGGATTTAAATATTATTACTGCACACGTTCAAAATACCTGAAGAGGTAGAACAGCGACAAACATGTTTGATTAATAATATTTCATGTCTAATGCTTTTTTATCACAGGATATTTCATTTGTTTACGCATACCATATTACTGTTCGGTAGCGATAATTCAATGCCTGATCAAAGAGCATCCTCTCAAAACAAGTACATAATATTTTTCTTCTTAATGGTCATTGAAAGGTTACATACATAAAAGGAAATGAGGAATCAGTGTAATTTCTTATAGACAAGGTAATTTGTAAATACATAAAATTGCATAAATAACTAATATTCCGAACGCCGCATTGCCACATAATGAATTAATTGTGGTAGCTGTCATTCCCAACGATACACAGCAAAGATCAATGGCAAATTGCGAATGTTTTGAATTGCGATCAATAGAATAAACACGCTCATTGTTGTTCTTTAAACATAAAGTGAAAGATACCAACATATGACAGTACTTCACAAGTCCGCAGAATAATGAAAGACAAAACTTATCACCGGATGTGAGAAAATATACGCCACAAGCCACACCCCCACTCGATACATCGGTATGGATACACCAGCAGGTGGGATCATGTTCCCAAGGAGTAAGTATTCCCTGTCGACGGTCAACTCGCCGTTCGAGACACATTGTCTTAATTGATAGTAAAATGAGATAATCGCAGTCAAGAACAGGGTTTAACAATATGGTAGTGAAACCGTCAAAAGACAGCGCTTGACCAAAGAAGGTATTGGCTAACTAGGATGATCTTATAAAATCACCATAAACATTTTGGACCGGAGGATGAAATGCTTACTTAAAACGTTACTGTTAAAACCCCGGAACATAACTTGTTTTGTCACAGCCCTGCTTTGATTTTTAAAACTTTTACCGCAGGAACAAGCAGGCTGCGTGTCGTAATAAGGTCAGAAGACATAAGCACCATATGCAGGTGTGAACGTGGTGTGTAGTCCCCTATCATTTAATAACCAGAGGCGTAGGACTAATTTTGAAAAGCTGGAAAAGTGAAGGGAGAGAAGAGCTTTAGAAAAAAATCCACGAAAGGGGCGAGATAGGCCACTTTTCAAAATTATGTGACGAAGCAAAAAAATAAAAAAAAATAAAAGTTCTAATCATAAAAAAAGAAAGACATTTGAACACTACCCAAAAGTGTGTCAGTTGGGGGAGGGTGGGATGGGGGTGGTGGGGCAACCTTCTATTTATTACTGAAGGTGGGGGGCAGACTTCTAAAGTTGTTGGTCGTTATTTTTGCAAATAAAAAAAAAAGTTTAATCGAGGAACAAAGTGGGGGGGCAAAACATACTTTATTGCCCCCCCCCCCCCACTTTGAAGTGGGGGGGCATCGTGCCCCCCATCCCCCCCCGGCTCCTACGCCATGAATTAAGGGGAATTTGATCGATGAAGAAGCCGATCATCCTGCAAAGGCCGTAACCAGGGAGGGGGTGGCACTAGAGTTGTAACTGCAACCCACCCCCATTATAAAGAAGATGAAATAAAATTGCTAAAACCTTCAGGCTTCTTGGAGATTCGCCCCTAATATGACCCGCGGCGAACAAAAGCGGCCCCAGACCCAATACAAAAGCTCTTAAACCTTTGCTTCCGGGTGCCTGACCCACCTACCACGGCTGGTCCTGGACCACCTGGGTGCACAACCCCCCCCCCCTCCCTCCCTAGTTTGTGACCCCTTTTGGATTCCTGGTACGGCCCTGGGGGGGGGGGGGTCTGTGTCCCCAGGTGGTCCAGGACCAGCCGTGGTAGGGGGTCGAGGCCCCCGGAAGCCAAGAGGTTTAAGCTTTTGTATTGGGTCTGGGGGCCGCTTTTGTCCCCCGCGGGTCATATTAGGGGGGCGAATCTCCCAAGAAGCTGAGAGGTTTTAGCATTTTCATTTTAAAATGGGGGGTGGGGGTGGGGTTGCAGTTACACTCCGTGCACCCCCCCCCCCTCCTGGTTACGGCCTTGCAGGATGATTTCGGCTTCTTCATCGTCAAATTCCCTTATTTATGTAGGAACACACCATCCACCTGCATATGGTGCTTATGTCTCTGACCTTATTAGACACGCAAGCGCTTGTTCTGCGTAAAAGTTTTAAAATCAAAGCAGGCTAGTGACAAACAAGTTATGTTCCAGGGGTTTTAACAGTAACGTTTAAAGTAAGCATTCCGCAAATTTTATGGTTGATATAACGACCTAGTTAGCCAAACCTTCCTTTGGGTCAAGCGCTGTCTGACGTGTTTCATACCAATTGTTAACCTGTTCTTGACTGCGGATTACTCCATTTACCTGATCAATTAAGACAATGTGCTCACGGCGAGTTTGACCGGTCGACAGGGAATACTTACTCCTAGGCACATGATCCCACCTCTGGTGTATCCAGTGTATGTGGGGGTGTCTGTCTAATTCAATTAAATGTTTTCTTTGGGACTTGTGAGACTGATCATTGTTGGTTATCTTCACTTTTATGTTAAAGAACAACAATGACGTGTTATCTTATTGAATGCAATTCAAAACATTCGATTTGCCATATGTCTTTCTGTGTATCGTTGGGAATGACAGCTACACAATAATTCATTATTGCAATGGGCGTTCGATATTAGTTTTTGCGATTTTATGTATACATTACCTTGTCATATAAGAAATTAATATTCTCATTTCCTTTTATTCTGTAGTACCTTCAATGACCATTAGAAGAAAAATAATTATGTACTTTGATGGGATGCTCTTTGATCAGGCATTGATATCCAACCAGTAATTGTGCGAAACAAATAAATATCCTTAATAAAAAGCATAGACATGAAATATATTAATCCCTTTGTCGCTGTTCACTTCAGGTAATTGAACGTGTGCAGTAGATAATATAATCCTTTTTCTAATGTAGCACCGATTACCTCCACACAATTGCTTTGATTGGATACGATCTGTTTTGAAAATATTGATGGCAAAGTCAGCGTGAATTTTCTTAACCACTAAATAAATGTAAAATTAATTAAAGTACACTAATGTTTTCCATATGATTGACCACAGTAAGGTTTTTAAAGAAGATTAAAAGTTTTTGGACTATAAAATTAAGTTAATCAAGTCCATACCTAGTCTAAATCTGCATGATAGTTGCATCTTGGCCCTTGGGACCACCACTTTTGATCCGGATGCCAAGTGTGACTTAGATCGTGCGGTTGATTGAACAAAGTAATATCTTCTAAGTTGGTTAGTTTTCAGACTCGATTACATTTCCAAACAAACTGAAGGTCTATACATATGTATCTTGGATCAGACTTTCGTGAAATTAACACCTTGAGATGTTTACCACCATGCTTGCATCGGATGTTGAGTATGACCTACATTTTTCTCGAAGACTGATCAATTTTAATATAAGAAGATTAAATTTTTATGGTACATGTAAAGCTTCCGACTATCGGACTTGCTTCAGTTTCTGAATAGTGCCCTTAAATTCCTGAACAGTGACAGGTGAAAGTCACAGATTTTTACAAAGTAATTTTGCGTAGGTGTCAACAGATATTAGAAGTTAGAACCTGTGCATCTATATGATACGAACACGTCAAATATTGCGAAACATAATAGAGACTACATTGACGCTAAGGTGGTCTTGGGAATCTCGTGTTATTTAATAAATTTTATTAATTATATAATCATCATTGTTCGTGAGGGATCAATATTCGTGGGTCACCTTTACGTTCCCACGAACATTTCTAATTAAAAAAAATCTTTATAAGTATTATCCCAGTTGCATCATTTAATGGCTCGCGCGATTTCACGATCACGGTTGCGTAACAAATGAATAATTCAGTGAAGAAATTAGTATGTGTATAAATAATGAGACAAAATACTTTAGATATCAGTAAGTGTACATGTATATATCTTGCGTATAAAATAGGCTAGCTACCCACGTTATGTCCCCACGAACCAGTAAAATTTTGGTACCCACAACATACCCCCATGAATTAAAGGGCATGAACACGTTTTGAACTAAAAATGTTCAAATTTTAGATTGCCAATTTAATGTTTACAATGCTTGACTAAAGTATTTTTAATGGTCAGGGACAATTTAACGTCATCTGTTGACTTCCAAAGTGAGTACAGCACTTACAATTCCTTTGTTATTGTAAACAAGGCCCCAGCCATAATTTGCTTACATATTATTGAATATGCTACTAAACGTTTCCATTTAAAGCAATTTGTTTTTCAAATTAGAAGTTCATTCTAAACACAATTAAACAGTGTCAGTGTTTCTCAATCTCATATTGTTTAAACATATTTTCTACGAAAGCAATCTTTGTAAACATAAACAAGGCTGCGAACCTTTTTTACATAGCGCAATTTGAGCGCTGTATCTTACTGGTAACTCAACTAACTGACTTCAAATTCTGACACTAGAAATAACTTATTAAGCATGTTAACATCAAATTAGCAATCAAAAATTTGAACATTTTTAGTTCAAAACGTGTCCATCCTTTTAAATGATTCCACAGTAATTACTGAGGAAAAAAACGCAATTTTCGATTTTGTAATATAACTTTATTCACGTGGGACGGAATTCACTTGTAAAAAGTTTCCTCAGTTAAAATTCAGCATATTATAGTCTGATTGGCGATGCAACATTGTGAGCCCGAGAAAATGCTGAAGCATAATATACTAATGGAGTTACTTTCTCACGATACGTCGCTGTTATCTCCCCCTGATTCAAGGTTGCGCTGTCGAAGTAGACAAGATAATGGCGAGCTAGTGTGAAGTACTGGCAACCGCGATCACTCGTCAGACCAGTACACATTGAAATGAAAAACGAACCAACGAAACCGTATTCACCTCATAAGTCTGTATGCGTTCCCGAACTCTCGCTCCTCTCATTCCGTTGTTCATAATCTCCCGATTCTTAGTTGGCAATCCACGGAACGTGAATTTTTACCCATCCGAATACCACAGAACACACATGATATACACGTCTCAAAAGTAATATAAAATTAAGTTTTTAAAAAAATTATGTGTATCTATCAAACTACAAGAATTAATTTCCAATTTGGGCACAATTATTTCAATATATCGGTAATATACATGTAATACACACCATAACAAGAAAATTTATCGTACTGTGCATTAAAGCTGGACTGAAAATTACAGGCAAATATCACAGACACTTAAAAATCAACGTAGAAAAGAAAAAAGTGCATCTATCTCAATCTGAAATTTAAAAAAAAAATGGTAGGGGGGGGGTCATGCATGATCCCTTGCCCCCTTATAAATTCAATAAACATACGTGACAAGAGGAAAAATAAACAGTGGATGATTTTTAATGCATATATTTTACAAATTATTAACGTAGAAAAGAAAAATACAGCTATCCCCAGATCTGAATTTTGATAAGAAAAGAGGAGAGAGAAAAAAAAAAAGGGGGGGTCATAATCCTGCCCAAGTGCTGTAGCCAAATATTAAACAAAACACGTATCACCAAAAGAGACTGTAAAAACTGTCTCATGTACGAAAATTTAAATGCTATTTCGCCGTTGCCGAAAATAAAAAATCATAAGCAATTCTATTTAAAACTATGAATAGAACGACATTTGAAAAACTAGTTTCGTCAATATATGCATCATACATGTTTAATCTTAAACCTTGTGTTTGATGGCAAAATCGCTCAATATTTGAATTGAAAAATTATTATTTAATAAAATTATTTTAATACCGGATTATATATACATCTTTCTAATCATACTATAATCTGTCACCTTTAATCTATTCAATCTGACAATGAAAAAAAGCAAAGAAGTCATTGCAACAATTAAATCATCACTTTTGCTTCACTCATGTTCAAATCAAGACAACAAATGGATCACTGAATATTTTAGATCAGATTTTAAAAATTATCCAACATTTTTTTTTTTTTGTAATCACGGCACTTGGGGCAAGGTCGTACACCGTGACGGCCACCCTCCCCTTGTAGCACTATTATGCACGTTTTTTAAAAAAAAATATCTAATCTGGGTGTAGGACACACTATTTCTTCTTTAAGATACAAAGACGTTAAACGTTAGTGAAAACATAATCAACATGTGTCTCAAACAGATGGCAGTCCATACTTCGTGTCGCTTTTCCAGTTATCTATCTTTCTAATAACAATGAGACCGGAATTTATTAACTAAAAATTAATAAGAGGCGAATGGAAATAGTTTAAAATTGATTAAAACTGGCTATATGTAGTTTAATGATATCAGTTATTTTTTTTTCTTTTAACTACCACCCCTCTCCCTTGTACTTGTGAAAAATATAAGTATAGCTGAAAGTTTTCATCACAAATCATCAGGAAAAAAAAATCATTTGTAGC
>CAJDSM010036229.1:0-18821 GCA_903981925.1 Ostrea lurida | reverse complement strand
TTTTGAGCGTCCCTTGGATGGATTCTAAAGCACTTTTCACACTATTAGATTCTGAATTCCCTC
This sequence comes from Ostrea lurida, assembly GCA_903981925.1. NCBI lineage: Eukaryota > Metazoa > Mollusca > Bivalvia > Ostreida > Ostreidae > Ostrea > Ostrea lurida. Next base: position 18,758 of record CAJDSM010036229.1, on the reverse strand, counting down.
CTTCTCCTGTTGAAATTTTGAGCGTCCCTTGGATGGATTCTAAAAGCACTTTTCACACTATTAGATTCTGAATTCCTCCTTCTCCTGTTGAAATACTCATTTCTGTTTTAGTGCTGGTTTGGTGGAGGCAACATGGTTTTTCGCCTCTGATGATACCGATGTGAAGGATATTGAAGTATTGAAGATTTCCTTTATGTAGGGAGATACTTTTCCAAATTCTGTCTGATGTTTGTATTTCCATCTGACTGAGCTACCTTTGAGTCTTTATATACCTTTGTTCCTAATTCTGCCATTGTCACTGTTGTAAACTGGTCTGCTGGCATGTCCCTGAACACACTACAAGTACACCTGGATATATGCACAAAGTCCACTTTTTAAAATTTTATGCAAAAAAGATTGTTTCCTCATACAGAATCATGATGTCAACACTAGTAGTAAGTTTTACTGTGGAAAGCACTTTTAACACTCCAAAATCCACTTTACACAGGATAGCCCTGAACTACAAATCGTAGCATACAGTATTTTTCAGAATGCTGATTACACTTTTATCTTTTCTACACATTGAAAGGTAAGCTTTGAAAAGTCCTCAAATTTCACAACCATTTAAAAGGACTAGGCTTTAAAGGTAAGCTTTTACTGCTTTTTAGTAAAAATAGCCAAGTGGAAGAGTGAAAGAACCAGAAACGTCAAAATGAATTCCCAAATATTTATAATGTTGAAAACAGTACATTTTTTTAAAATCAAAAACAATTGTTTCCAATAAATTTACTAGCATTGATAATAGTTTTTCTGCATTAAAGTAGCATTATCTGAATCTTTTGAATTTTATTACACTGTGAAAATAGCCAATATTCGACGTATTTCTGAACTGTAAATGCAAAAATATGATTAGTTAATTGGACATCCATTTTAATTTACAGCATTCCCCCGGGGGTCAGGTATCCTGTACCTTACACCCACATTTGACCTCAACCATAACATGACAAAACATACATTTACACATTTATTGAATGAAACCAGCCAATGCTTCACATAATAAGAACCAATTAATTTCAAGCAAAACAACACGGAATTGGAATTTAAATGGCCGCATTGTATCATACCCCAAGGGAATATCCGGAGTACCGACCTCACAAACAAGTATAACGGGCAAACCGGTGGCCCAGCGTTCAGCACCAGTACCGGAATTCCCAAACTATTGAATTTACACCTGTTTGGGATAGGAAGAGATTTCAAATTGTCCAGACCCGTGGGGGTCCGGGTTAGATAGGCCTCCAGCATCCTCTTGCGTGTCGTAAGAGGCGACTGAATGGGGCGGTCATTCGGATGAGACCGAAAAAAACGAGGTCCCGTGTCACAGCAGGTTTGGCACGAAAAAGATCCCTCCCTGCTCAAAGGCCCTGAGTGCCGAGCATAGGCCTAAATTTTTAGCCCTTCACCGGCAAATGGTGACGTCTCCATATGAGTGAAATATTCTCGAGTGGGACGTAAAACAGTAAATAATCAATCAATCAAATTGTCCGTTTACTAGGGCTGAAACGAATACGCCCCTTCACGATACGATACGTATTGCGATACTTGTGCCACGATTCATATTTCATACGATACATTTTTGAAAGAAGAACATCTTAAAGTTAAAATTATGTAATTCAGGAGGCAGAAAATTTTACATATAAAGAAATGAAGTAGGCCTCCCAGCATCCTCTTGCGTGTCGTAAGAGGCGACTGAATGGGGCGGTCATTCGGATGAGACCGAAAAAAACCGAGGTCCCGTGTCACAGCAGGTTTGGCACGAAAAAGATCCCTCCCTGCTCAAAGGCCCTGAGTGCCGAGCATAGGCCTAAATTTTTGCCCTTCACCGGCAAATGGTGACGTCTCCATATGAGTGAAATATTCTCGAGTGGGACGTAAAACAGTAAATAATCAATCAATCAAATTGTCCGTTTACTAGGGCTGAAACGAATACGCCCCTTCACGATACGATACGTATTGCGATACTTGTGCCACGATTCATATTTCATACGATACATTTTTGAAAGAAGAACATCTTAAAGTTAAAATTATGTAATTCAGGAGGCAGAAAATTTTACATATAAAGAAATGAAGCTGGTGGTATAATGAAGAACACTACTTCTGCTTATGTAAATCACAAGGGGTGAAATATGTCAATCAATACAATGTCAGTTTAATGCAAATCACATGGAACTTTAAGAAATGAACATTCAACATGTTAAACGTATCGAAACCGAAAATCGAGGTAATGAATCGAACATTGAATGACGTTTAATATCGAACAGTATCGGTATTTCGGTGAATCATTTTCAGCCCTACCGTTTACCCCGTTTTCCATAGATTGCACCTGGCTGTTAGTACTTTTCCATGTACTCGAGGACTAAGCCTCCCCTCCTGTGTAAAGAGGTGGAGTGGGACCAAGCCTTTCAACGGTTTGAGTGACCCCACTCAAGAACACCATAACTTTTGGACATACACATGTACCATATTCTTTTTTAACCAACCACGCCCTCTGCCTAAGGTGGCAGATGCGGGGAAACGATAGGCAAGATAAGTTGAAAACCTCCCAATTATATCCCCTCATATCCCGCCACAGACATCGATATGATGTTCCTCCACACCAGGTGACCCAACAATTCTTACTGATTTATGCTCTTAAACAAGCCAGACCTGAGATTACCCAAGAACACCCAGTTACCTTCCTCCGTTAGATGTGTACCATCATACCAGAACAAACCGATAGTATTGACTGAGATATTTTTTATTAGTGAGGCCCAATTATGAAACTATGTGTGCCAAAGTAGCCTGATGTGCCCGACCTTAAAGTAGCCTTTTGTAATATTCAGTCAGGGGTGCAGCATCCTTGTGAACTTAGAAGATATGTGACTCGGATACATGTGCTAATGTCAGCAACTGAATTTTGTGTCTAGCTACAATTGAACTTCGATATCTCGAATACCATGGTTATGTCGACCTGATTTAGAGGTCCAAACCACCTATTTTCTGAGTATTTTTACTCTCGATATCTCGAATTTTACGGATATCTCGAACTTTTTTCTTGGTCCCATCAAGTTCGAGATAACGAGGTTCGACTGTACCTCCAAAACAGATACAAAATTCCCCTTTTGATCCCCCTGAGCTATCTGTAAAAATTTGTAGGTAAGTGTCAGATGTCCACAGACCAAGAGTTATGAGTGTAATACCATTAAGATTTTCAGGAACTGTTGCCAGACAAGGTTAGATTTTATTTCTTGTGTGATCCTGACCTTGTGATGGTTTTTTTTTATGCAGACTGTTGCATCGATCAGTCGCCTGCAAAATGCTCGACCAGAGGCAACGGTTTTGCCTGCAAAGTTCAGTGATTGCATGTCTTGAAGGGTGACCTTTTTCCTATGAAGAAAAGTCAATTTTTTAAAAAGATTATTTAGTTTATCTTGGGGAAGACGCATAACCATGTTAATCGAATCAAATTCAATGCCTAAAAAGTGATGATAGTTCAGCGGTTTTATCTAAGGCTAGTGGTATACCCCATCTCTTGAAAAAATTGTAAGTGTAAATTTATGTTGTTGCGAGTTGACCTCGATAGCAAAAAGGAAATCATATTGGGGGGGGGGGGGTACTGCAAGCTAAAACCGTTTGTAAAGCCGTTAATCAGGGCATTTTTGGCCAAATTGTTAACATTGACTTGGGGGGTTTCCTAAGTACAAGTCGCCATGACAAGGTTATGACTGATTGGTGGAGTTGAACTTTGATGATGGATGTCTTCCACCACATGAGCGGCATTCATGGGTGAACCTACAATCTGGGTAAAACTTGCATGCTTTGCCTGTATTATAGTAGTTGCAATATTGCTTAGAATTCACTTGTGCTTGGGTACTACTAGTGATATACATTAACCACAATTCATTGTTAATCTGGCCCCATCAAGAATGAGGGTTTGCCGCCTTAAGTAGGCGAAATTGTTGGTCGTACTAGAACCAGCCATACTGGGCCCAAGACGCCGTTCGGACATCCTTCGTGTATTCTAATAATTCCTGCGACCTGGTCCTGTATTTTTCTAGCACGATACTTACAAAAACTAAAAAAGCCGAAGTCCATGTCTCAATTGATAGGAATGAATTACACTTTTGTTTGACCAAGCACATAGTACCATTACGAATTTGAATGTCGCCGAGGTCATTTAATTTTCTGAACAGAGAGATCCTTAAACTGGCCCTGCCAAAATTCTGTGGGACGTGCGCTAATGAGGTTGAAAACACTAGTGATTGTAGGCGGCTGAAAATCTCGGACGTAAAATTCAGGGCCATCGAAATTAGCAGTTTGAACGTCACGGATTATTGGCATAAGAATGCCAGACTCACCCTCTGATGATGAATCAGATGTCACGACGCCTGGGGGTATGTTTCTGGCTGTGGCCACATTGATGATGGCCTCGGTTGGTGCACAGGAGTCTGAAGTTTCTTCAATAATAGAGACAAAAAAAACAACAACACACCACCCACGTGTTTTTTTTAGTAGGTGGTGTATTATTCCTCCTATTTAGCTCCATTGAAAAAACCTCAGCATATGGAGAAATGGTGTACACTTTGCTAATTTGCATAGCGGCCATATTGGTCTCAATATGGCGGTTTTTAGAGCAATAGATAAAGGAAGAAAGACAAACATTGTTTATTTATAAGTATGAGTAATTCGAAAAAGTTCCTCCTCATTTGGTTTTGTAGTTTATTTACTCTATCCGGAATTGGATTGATTTGTCCACGCGAGAATATTTCACTCAATATGGAGACGTCACCAATGCCGGTTGAAAGGCTACAAAATTTAGCCTATGCTCGGCACTCAGGCCTTTGAGCAGGGAGGGGATTTTTTTTCGTGCACACCTGCTGTGACACGGACCTCGGTTTTTTGCGTCTCATCCGAATGACCGCCCATTCAGTCGCCTCTTTACGACACGCAAGGGGATGCTGAGGACCTATCGGAATTGGAATGTGTCTGGTTTTGTTTACAAATGGCGACGGATAGCGGTCCCTTGTCTGAAAAAATCGAAGCGGAGCCTCGTTGATTGTCAATTATGTAACCATACTGAAAAGCATAAATGAAGCGAATATATGAATTTTTATAATAAATATTCACATAGTGCAGGTGAAGTTCTCCTCATTTCAATAATTATTTTCCAGGCCAATTTTTTCATATCAGAATATTCTTGGACCCAAACTAAAATTATCTTCATGGTTGCTTTTGAAGATTGAAATTAGTCAAAATATCTTTTATCACCAATTATGGAGGTATCCTGAAAATGCAATGCAGCGATTGAAGCTTAATTTAAACTAGAATCTGTGAGTAAACTCACAAAGGATATCCCCGCGACCCACATATCTTTACAGCTCAGTTGAGTCACTGAAGATTGAACAAAGATATAGCCCGACCACAAATCATGTTAAACACTACCTATAAGTTTGACCTTGAACATCAAGGTCAAAGGTTTAAGCAGATGGTCATGATGTAAGTATCACCGCATGCGGGGTGTACCATTGGTGATACCTATGATGCAATTAATCCAATTAAAAAACTTATACTTTGACTTAAAGTATATATGTCAAAGGTCACATACAGGTCAATGAATGTATGCAAATAGATCTCTCATATTTGATCACCATATGCAGAATATAGTTGTCATACGTCGAATGAACAAAGAAGTTATGGCCTAGACTTCGAATTAACACACGCAGACGGGACAGACAGAACAGAATACTGACACATCGTCGCATGATGATGCATCTGGTGCACAATACAGGATATATCCGAAGAACAAAGAAGTTATGGCCCGACCGAATTCATTGTTAAAAAACTGATTATTTTCTGATTTTTGAGGTCAAAAGGTCAAGGTCATAACGAGTCATCAATATACGCGACACATCGTCTTATAAGTGATAGCCATATGCCAAATATGGTATGTCTATCCTCTAAAGAACAAAGAAGTTATAGGCCCGGACACGAATCTGCACAGACAGACGGCGGAGGACAATTCTATATAACCCCCCCCCCAAACTGTTTTGCGGGGGGGGGCCATAAATAAAGCCATCATGGCAAGTGAATTTCTTCTTTATTATTATACTGATGCAATTTTTTTAGTATAAAATCAAATCTTGGCTCAAACTAAAATGTCTTCAAGATTCATTTTTAAGACTTTGCAAAATGTGGGGGGAAAAAAATAAAAGGGCGTAAATCTTTTAAATGAATATTTATGATATGATGTCACGTGTGTAACCATGAACTAAAGTGTAACCAATTTCTCCATATGGATCCTGTGGTTGGTGTGTATACAGTGGCGAGTAAACAATGTGGTTAAACGTAATCATAGTCTCAAAAAATTTAAAAAATCGAGTGTAGGGCAACACACGACCTCCAACAAAAGCGAATGCAGGATAGGTGCCATGGGGGAGTAAAGCATCCTCTCGCTGCCGGTCACAACGCCGTGGCCCGTAGTCGAAACAAAGTAAACGGGTGTAAAATCGGAGTACGAAAATGACAGTCTAACAATGGGTAGGAAATCAAGTCAGTCACATATGACTCAGTGTAATATTATCGCAAACAATGGTCATTATAGACCGAGAATTTGCGATTATATGACTTTAACGAGAATTCGTTATTATTACCCGCAACATCAACTTTTTTTGTTAGTAGTTGGGCCTCGCTGTACTGGGTCTTGAACCAGGTATAGGTATGGATGCCGGATTGTGCGATTTCTCTTTCGCCGCGTCCCTTGACGAGTGTTCGATGCTCGATATCTATACGACGAATTCTGGGCTCTTGTCCTAACTGGAGGCATGAATGGATGGGCATGTTGATGGTTTTTGCAAAACGTATTTCATGACAGAGAATATGAAGAATGTGTTCTTGGTATAGGTATACTAGACAATTGCACCCGCTGCTGAGTTCCACTAATGGATTTACATTGAACCCTAGGGAGGGGGGGGGGTCTCAGGTGCTATATTTGGGTACCATATGTACGGCTTAGATTCCAAACCCGCAATAATATAATCAATATTTGAAATCCATATCCATTCATATATTTTCGAACCCGTGGGGATGCCGAGGTTGCAAAGTCTCAGCATCCCCTTACGTTGTCGTAAGAGGCGACTCGGAATGCCCGGGGCGGTCATTTCGGATGAGACCGGAAAAACCGGCCCCGTGTCACAGCGGTGTGAACGATAAAGATCCCTCCCTGCTCAAAGGCCTTCTGAGTGCCAAAGCAAGCGCCTTAAATTGCAACCATTACCGGCCATTGGTGCGTTGTCTCCATTCTGGTGAGACGTAAAACAAAAAATAATAATATTTCGTTTATTTCATAACAAATTGTATAAAAATTTCCATTTCATCACTACAATTGTAGTTGAATAGTCCATGAGTGCATATTGCTATGTAATCCCTGGATCTTGTATAATTATCTTTGAATTCTTTGTGTTTCAGTGGTAGAAATCAAGTGCAGTTTTTTTTTCATGAGTTACACAAACTTACATCCATTGATATATATTTACATTTGAACTGTTTAATCCCTAATAAAGCATTTTAGAATCTCATTTTGATGAATATGTGCTTAACTGCAAAAGACCAAATACCAAAGTTTGGTTTTGGGGTATGAATACAAGAACACTTACAGGGTTTAAAAATAGTAAATATATAACGTTTTAGGTTGAAAATTATACAAACTGTTGACAATTTCAATGTTTTATTTTCAAGAAAAATTTGAATAAATACTGGGTTTATTAATTTTTTTTATAATTTTGCACTCCCTTTTTTGTCGTGGTACAAATACTATCAATGAGGCGTAAAAGTCACTTATATGCTGTATTTTTTTCGTGTGTACATTTCAGTTGCCGTGTTAGTAACAATTGCCTTACCTAATGGCTTGTCCAATCAACCGCTAACTTCGCCAAAGGATTTGAGGAAAGGTTTAAAACATTATCATCATAAAAGCACAAACAAATGCTTTTTAAAACTGTAAAATATAGCAATAAATTAGATTTTGAAAGATGTAGTCTCATAAACTGCAACGGTGTGATGCAAAACAAAATGTTTCGAATAACCGCATAACCAGCGCGTTATTCAATTTGTATATCACACACCGTTTGCAAAGTTATGAGACTACATCTTTCAAAAATAAATAATATCATTGCTTTAGAATAGTGCGTCAAATGTCTACCTGGATATAAAATATCTACATAATTGAACAGTTTGCTCCCATGTATATATGTGGAACATGTCAAAAAGTACCCATTCAGCGGCTAGGATCTTGTGCACTGGTATCTGAAATTTTAATCAAATAAATATTTTTAGGAAATAATAATAGCTTATAACATAAATACCGTGTATTTATATTATATAGCTATTATTTTTCCTATTAATATCTATTTGATTGATTAAAATTCAGATACCTGTGGTCTGTATATAATCAACGATATTGAGCCCCCACCCCTATGACTGAATTGAAAGGTATATATCAGAATATAACAAACTGTTGAATCTTAAGGCACAGTACAACGAATGGGATATATTGGAGAAATCTGAATCAAGTCGCAGACAACTCCTTCGTAAACAATATATTCTTTCGTCAATAAAAAAATCCGGGATTGATTGATTATTTATGTTTTACGTCCACCGAGAATATTTCACTCATATGGGGAATCCACCTATGCCGGTGAAGGGCTGCAAAATTTAGGCCTATGCTCGCACTCAGGGCCTTTGAGCAGGAGGATCTTTTCGTGCCACCCTGCTGTGACACGGGACCTGGTTTTTCGGTCTCATCCGAATGACCGCCCATTCAGTCGCCTCTTACGACACGCAAGAGGATGCTGAGGCCTATTCTAAACCCGGACCCTCCAGTAACGGACAAATTCTGAAACTTCATCCTAACACAGGTGATCAATTAAAGTTTGCAATTTTTGTAAGCCGGCATCTTACGCAATGTCTGTCTGAACTTGGTAATTGTGACTGAACAATGCTGGCCGTATTGGGAATCATGGGTGTAGGGGGACGGGAGGCAATGGGGGGAAAGTCCAATAGTATGCTTTTGCCCCCCCCCCCTTTGTCAAATAACTTTTGTCTGCATCATGACACATAATTTAGAATCCCACCCCAACCCCCTAGTGTTCTATTACCTTTCTTTAATTTTCTGTCCGTTATTTTATAAGTTGCCCCCCCCCCACACACACATTTAGTGTTCATTCTTTTTTTGATTTTGCTTATCGCATTACTTACGAAGTTTGGCCTCCCCCTCCCCTCTTCAAAAGACAGTCTACGCTAGGGAAAAATTATACTACGTCTCACTTGAAACGCAAATGTCTGTATATGATGAAACATCAAAAAACCGTTGCTGACTAGAATGATCGGCAGTGGTGGAATTTAGCAAATGTTGCACCTAAAGTAATCATTAGTTTAAAGACTCTCTTGAAAATAAACGATAATTGAATTAATTGTTTGGTTTTATTTGGAGATTTATAATTTTATTCGTATTCGGATCAAATAACGGGTAGCGTTTCCGACACTGGTTCATAAATTTATGTTTCGTATATTGACATTTCTCCAAAAATACGCCAAACGACGAAGATTCTTGGTCTTTGTTAAACTTCAGGTGGGACTCTACATTGATGATATAAATAAACAGATGTCCGGTGAAACAGTGAAGAAATACGGGTGTGCTCCAAAAATTCGGACCTGTTAATTTAGTAATATAGATTGGCGCCAAAGTAATTTGCCTTAGATAGGCAGTTTTAGATAGTTGTAGCACAAAGAAATTAACCATATTGTTATCTTTCGTACCTATATCAAGTCTGACCTGACGTAAGTCAATTAAGGGGGAATTATAGACAGCTAAAAATAATCTTATCATTGAATTTTTCTCATTTCTTCATTAACTATAAATTGAAGTGTCCTTCACAATATGTGGAAAGTTTCGTCATGGGAAGCTAGACAAATAGGGAGAATATCAGGTCTGATTTAACCCTCCTTTACTTAAAATGTTTAATTTCTATGTGATGAATATAAAGGCTGCTGAAAAAATAATTTGAATAATTTTTATTGAAGTTTTTAACAAGAATGTTCAAAATATCCCAGTATTAAAATATTATTGAAATAATTTTATATGTTGGCATTTGCCATTTTTTTTTAAATAATTAGGAAAAACCCTCCAAAAATGAACAAAAATGCTCTTTGCAAAAGTATTTTCTCAAGTACATAATTTCATATTTTCTTAAACCCGTCATTTGAAATTTTTTTTAAATTGTGTGTAGTAAAAGATACCAAACCACTCACTTTTCGTCGAAAATATGAACTATTGAAGCTAGATTAATTTATTGAATAAATTATGTTTGTTTCAGTGGTAACAGAATACAATTTTGTTAACATCTAACACACAAGTCTTTGTAAGTCAGGAATTTCAAATATAACGATTAAAAAACAATAAACACTGGCCTATAAGATGTCAATCACTATTCATTATTATCTAAATTGATAAAAACTCTCCAAATAAATGTTACAAGTGAAATTGTAGGGGGTGTAAAGGGGGAGGGGGGTGAAGGCAAAGTGGAAAGAATGCAACCATGCAGTTTCGAATTCGATTTACCAATACCATATACATACCAGATTTCTAATGCATGGGCAGTGTATAGAATAAAGTTCAGGTATTGGAAAATCTTAAATATTTATTATGAAAGGAAAAAATGTTCATTACAAAATTATTTTAAATTGAATATTCAACAGAATGCAGAGCACAGTTCATTATTCCAAGAGTTGTCGATTTTATTAAATAGAGCCCGATCACAGTATGTTATCATAAGCTAAATATAAATAACCTCCTTTAATGAGGAAGAATTCTTTAGGTTCTTTTAAATATATGCAGAATTTGAAAGCAGATAATGCTTGTTAAAAAATATGATTTTACATTGAAAATAGCCTGCGCTTGGCGTGGCATTGTGACGTCACAATCAAATATTACGTCATAGTGTTATCACGTTTTTGACGTACCATTATCATCCCCTTAAATGAGATTGTTTGAAAAAGCAATTACATGTGAAATAATCTGTCATAAATCGCTTTGCAATACAATGTACTTATGATATGTTATTATAATACGTATACTAATTGTTAACAAAGGAATAAAGGCCAATGTGTATACATCGCAAAAAATAATACAGGACTGCGCAGCTTACATACAACATGTTGACCCACGCGAACTCTGTATTATGTTGGGTTGACAATATTATAAATAATTAGAAACAAGTACTTTGTTCTGTGTATTTTTCGGGGATGCTGTAAATTACGCATGAAAAGCATAACTTTATTAGATGTAACATAGAAAAATTAAATCTGGAATATTTCATTTTTTCGTAAAAATACAGATTATGCTATTTATATTCGATGGCCCAAGATAAAACTACCACCATTTGGTCGTGTTTTGGGTATTCATTTAAGGCATTTGACCATCAAATGATACGTTAAGTACAACAAGAGGCCCATGGCGCACAATCGCCTCACCTGAACACTGCTTCACTAGAGAAGAGCATGTAGTTAGCAACTTTTAAGAGGGATGAGTTATAGTACAGTCACGTGATAAACATATGACGTACTATTGATTGTGACGTCAAATCGCCACGTCGCAGGCGCAGGCTATTTTCAATGTAAAATCTAATTTTCTAAATGAGCAATTGTTTTGTAACACGTATTTTGGATTGGATAATGCACTGAGATTTGAAGATGGTTAAATGCATCCTAACCCATAATGCCCTGTGTCTTAGCACACGACCCCCTACGTTTGACGCACAACTTCTCCGTTTTGGGATATTCCACATCCCTGATACTGCGCGGTGCCTAATTACATAGCGCAATAAGTGCACATTTATCATCAATTATTTCATTTAAATAAAAAAACGACAGAATTTTGAAAATGAAATTATTTTGGCAACGTTCGTATTACAGTATTAGAAAAAAAGAAGGAAAACTTGAATAGAACATTAATACTATTTAACAACAGGCATGCATTGTTGGTTTGAAAGAAACATCAGACGCCTAAACGTACGTCACAATGCACAGTTGACGTCGTGCTGGCGTTGTATTCTCGCGTAGTTCGGCGAAATTTCCAATCCCACTAATGCCTATTGGAGAGGTTGTTTTGCGTGCGGGAACGACTCTGGCGGAAGTTTGGGTTAAATGAGCGTTAACGAGATGGGGAAGCTTCGATTGTGAGTCATAATGGCGGTGGACAGCAAAAAAACATACAAGATGGGAAGCTTTCGATTTGTGAACGTCATAAATGCTGTGTACGAAAAAACATAACGTCAAGCATAACACCTTTCATCAACAAAATAGCAAAAACAAAGTAAACATAAAGCAAAATTGCATTAGAATGGAATATACTACCTCTCTCATTTGTGATTGCGACCGTTAATGCAGCTGATTTTAACGGGTTGCAAACATCCATTTTAAACGGCTACCGCTGCTACGCGCGCTCCGGGTAAAACTCAGTTTGCAACGTTAAATCAGCATTAACGGTCGCAAATCACAAAAGTGAGAAGGTAGTTATTCCTAATTTCACAAGCATTATCTGCTTTCAAATTCTGCATATATTAAAAGAATCTAAAGATCTTCCTTCATTAAAGGAGGTTGTTTGATAGCTTATGAATAAAATATTACTAAGGGGCCTCTTGTTATAAACTCGACAACGCTGGAATAATAAACTGTGCTCTGCATTCTGTTCAATATTCAATTTAAATAATTATGTAATGAACATTTTTACCTTTAATATAAATTTTTAAGAATTTCCCAATACATGAACTTTATTCTATACACTGCCCATTGAATAGAAATCTGGTATTTTATAAGGTATTGGTAATTCGAATTCAGAAACTGCATGGTTGCATTCTTTCCACTTGCTCAACCCCCTACCCCCCCTACAATTTTTTCAACTTGTAACATTTTTTTGGAAGACCTTTTATCAATTTAGATAAATAAATGAAATATGATTGAACATCTCATAGCCAAATGTTTTTTGACTTTTAATTGTTATATTGAAAACCCTGACTTAGCAAAGAATGTGTGGTTAGAATTTAACAAAAGTAAATTCTTGACCCACTGAAAAACAAACATAATTTATTCAATAATTAATCTAGCTTCAATAGTTCATAATTTTCACGCAGGTGATGGGTTGATATCTTTTCTACACACAATTTAAAAAGAATTCAATGACGGGTTTTTTATGAAAATATGAATTATGTACTTAGAAAATGCTTTTGCCAATAGGCATTTTTGTTCATTTGGAGGGTTTTCCTAATATTTCAAAATTTTGGCAAATGTCAGAGATAAAATTATTTCAAAATATCTAATACTGGATATTTTGAACATTCTGTTAAAAAATTCAATAAAAATTATTCAAAATTAATTTTTCAGCAGGCCTTTAATATCATTACATAGAAATTAACATTTTTAAGTAAGGGAGGTAATTCGGACCTGATTATCTCCCTTATTTGTCTAGCTTCCCATGACGAAAACTTGCACATGTTGTAAAGGACACATCAAATATAGATCTTTGAAAGACAATGAGAAAAATGTGAATGATAGATTATTTTTGGTGTGTCTATTAATACCCCCCTTAATCCATATGTGGCCCCACCCAACCCTGGAAAAGGGGGGGGGGGGGCATTTATCTAAACAAACTTAAATATAGTCATATCAGGAAGCTTTCAGGTAAATATATACTCGTCTGGTTCATGAAAAAGATTTTAAAAGAATTTCCCTATATAATCATATGTAAAACTTTTATCCCTACTGGGGCCCATTGTACCTCCCGGGGTCATGAATTTGAACAAACTTGAATCTCCACTATATCAGGAAAGCTATTTCATATAAATTCCAGCTTTTCTGGGCCAGTGGTTCTTGAGAAGAAGATTTTAAAAAAGATTTTTCCTATATAATCATATTATGTAAAACTTTGATCCCCTATTGTGGCTCATTGTACCCCCGGGGTCATGATTTGAACAAAACTTGAAATTTTCACTATATCTGGAAACTTTCATATAAATTTCAAACTTTTTTCTGGGCCAGTGGTTCTTGAGAAGAAGATTTTTTCCCTATATAGTCATGATATGTAAAACTTTGATCCCTATTGGGGTCTCATCGTATCCCCGAGGGTGATGATTGAAAAAACTTGAATCTCCACTATATCAGGAAGGCTGTCATAATAAATTCCAGCTTTTCTGGGCCAAATGGTATTGAGAAGAAGATTTTTAAAAGAAAAAATTGATCCCCTATGGGGCCTCATCATACCCCCCAGGGGTCATGAATTGAACAAATTTGAATTCTCCACTATATCAGGAAGCTTCATATAAATTCCAGCTTTTCTGGCCAAGTGGTTCTTGAGAGATTTTCCTATATAATCGTAAAACTTTGATCCCCTATTGGGGCCCAATCATTACCCCCGGGGGTCATGATTTGAACAAATTGAATCTCCACTATATTAAGAAAGCTTTCATATAAAATTTCAGCTTTTCTGACCCAGTGTTCTTGAGAAGAAGATTATAAAAGACATCGACCTATATAATCATATGTGAAACTTTGATCCCCTATTGGGGCCCCATCATACCCCTAGGGGTATTGATTTGAACAAACTTGAATCTCCAACTATATCAGGAAGCTTTTCATAATAAAATTCCAACTTTTTGGCCCAGTGGTTCTTGAAGAAAAGTTTTTAAAATACACCACCTCTATTTTTTTGCATTTTTTCGTGATTATCTCCCCTTTGAAGGGGGCCCAGTCCTTCATTTGAACACACTTGATTCCCTTCACCCAAGGATGATTTGTACCAAAAGTTTGGTTAAATTTGGCCAGTGGTTCCTGACGAAGAAGTCGAAATGTGAAAGTTAACAAAAACAGACAGACGAGCGGACAACAGGCGATCAGAAAAGCTCACTTGAACCTTCGTTCAAGGTGGAGCTAACCTTCGGTTCAGGTGAGCTAAAAAGGGTGTGTGCCCAACCTGGCAACGTATTGGATACCTATAGGTAACTTTGTAAATGCAAGTGGACTCTCCACAGCACAGTTAAGATGCCCAGTAGAAACTTCGCCGAAAATATAGATAGAAAAATATAATTCATTAGAATGGACAGAATATGTTGTAACTTTACTGATGAGATGGACTAAAAATACATATTCAAGGACGATTATATTTCATATTTAGGCTGAAAATTTGATTCGGCGTCACGTGGTTTTAGAAAATTGACCTGTGATATTGAGGTTATCAATATTATAAATTTCGACATTGCAAGGGCATAATGAGATTGAAATTCAAACTTCAATCCATGAGTGTTTATGAAAATCTCCATCTCCTACGCCCATGTATTGTACTATGTGTTGAATTTCTTACCGCTCAACTGCATTTTAATTTCAAATAGATAATTTATTTCTAGGATTTCATTAGGAATGCAGCACTTTTCAAATAGCTTAAAATTTATTGCGTTCGCGGTAAAAATAATCCATTGTGACGCATTGAAGTCATGCCCTTGCAATAAATCGATTTATATGACCCACCTATATATCCCCTTATAAATAAATAAGGCGTTAATGTTTTCCTTGTGTATAAATAGAAAATAATGAATTTATAGGTGGGCATGACATTGTTCTCAAATTAATAGTCTTTTAAATATTTGCAAACATATTTCCATTTACTTTTAAATAATTTCTTTTCATTGACAAAAACAATATGAAATTGCCATTTCCAGCTCACAAAATGCGTCAGATTATCATGATGACAAGTGCATTGCGATCAATTTTTTCCTTGTGTCTCAGGGCTTCAGATTACACTAACGACCAAAAAAGCCGTTTAATGTAAGTTTTTGTGTAGTACTATTCTTCCGTGCTTTTTAGAAACAATATTTAGTCTTTTTTATGGTATTTCAAGAGTTGCGATATTTTGTTGTTTTTGTGTGATGTCATAATACGTGTCACATTTCTTGTTTATACTGCTGCGTCTTGCAAATAACAAAGGAGTGTATAACAAAAATTTTCCTTCCTTTTAGAATATATTTCATTATATCGCCAAAATTACAATTATACATTTATTCAATATTTTTAATGTGTTCGCCAATTCTATACCCACTATCAAGAAACACAAACAGTAATGTTATTATGACCTGTAGGAAGGCTTAGGAATATATTGACACTATTAAATGTTTCTTTCCTCAGCTCCNTTATACCCACTATCAAGAAACACAAACAGCAATGTTATTATGACCTGTAGGACGGCTTAGGAATATATCGACACTATTAAATGTTTCTTTCCTCAGCTCCCGGCCTTTGGTGTGAAAGTCACAGGCCCTGAGAAACGAATGCCCGGTTAACAGGATAAACAAGTGCCATATACTCAGTATAGGTCCAAATTTGTGACACTTCAAGCTACAAACACTTCTAATCTCGAATGGGACATAAAACACCTTATCCCGCTTCAAACAATTTTTTTATATACCTTTGGAGAAAAACGAATCACATGACGTCCTGAAATGTTCCTATTACGTCTCCATGCAGGGGGAATATCAAATATCGGGCACGCGATTCTGTTCGAACCGTAATGACAAATTAAGGAAGGCTCACTACATCAAAATTTTATGATTCCCCCTCAGGATTCTAATTTATGTGTTAAAACCTTAAAATTCTTTCTTTTCTACTCATTATAGTTTAATATAATAAATTATGAAAGAAAAATGTGTATGTTGCCACCTTTTTTAAGATGTCAGACATACAAAAACAGAAGTATAGGTCAGAAAATCACACATTTTGAATAATTTTCGTAGAACAGAACTAAATAAAGTAAATAGAAATGACAAATTTCAAATGTTAATTTTAAAAACTGCTTATTTGTAAATATGCATAAATTGAATGTGCATATTAGGAAAATCAATGTAGAATACACCTTAGGTAGAGGAATTGCCGCCATAGGAGTTATTGCCCTTGACAATTTTTGTTTGGTTATAATTAAAGATATACATAAATATTTATTTTTTTTGGCGGGTGTAGAAAAATGATTTAAGTTTACCTGTGCCTCAACCAAATAAAAAATAAACCTTTGGCAGGCATATTTTATAAATGAAACCATCTAATTGCGTAATAAGCGAGCGTATGAATTTAATTGCGGGCTCGGTGCTTTTCTCGTAAATATGTATGAAGGGGAAATCCATATAACCTCTCTGCGCATGTGCTCAAGTAATTAGGAGGTTAAGCATGCGAGTTTTGTTTTACCAATTGAAAAATACCTAGATTGGTCCACTTATTTATCGATATACTAAACGACTGGGCGATAGAAATGACTTCAATACGATGTAAATTCAAGTAAATAAGATGCACATCTCATTCTAAAATGTTTTGTTATTGTAAGCATATAAATAAACTATCGCTCGGATGCTGTGTTGATTTGTTTACGTTTTAAAATGAAGATCGCGTTGTCACGTGATACAAAAAAGGGGCGGCGCTTTCAAAATGGGCATTTACTTGTGGACTCCACTATATAAAAATAATTAGACAATGTTATTGATATCTTTGAAACGCGATCGAATACGATTTTTTAAATTTTCGATTTCAGATGACTTACAAAAATATGCAGCATTTATTTTATTATGATGTAGTAAAATGGCAGCTTGTAATCCTTTAAATTAATTATCTATGGAAATAGCAAGTTTTAACTATGAAAAGTTTTCCAAATTATTTATTATTATAGTGATGAAATTCCTTTAAAAGATATATTCTATCATGTGGTGCAAAGTTTAATGAAATAAAGATTTTGATAAACCTATGACATCACATGAGGGTGGATCACCTTAAACATCCTTTAAGCACTGATTTCCTACGTTAAGGCGGACACGAGAAAATTAAAATGCTGTTTCCGTAGATTTTGGATGCTCGCGTTGAAATGCTGGACGAATTTTATCATGCTAATTAACAGATAAAATTGTGCAGCTTCAAGGAGGAACTGGGTGCTAAGGAAAAGATTGCAGAGGACATCAAACAATACAGACAGCATATCATCTGAGTCAACTTCAGCAAACTCATCAGTGAAGAACATTCCAAACTAGAAACTCTCAAACAACTCAAGCAGGTAACACGTCATATAAAATAGAGTGTCTGTCAACACTTTATCTGGGTCGATACTTTAAAAAAATATAATTAAGTATGGGTTAAAATTATACAACATGTTATAAACTAGTTTGCCTAAAATAATAGTGGTTTACACATATTGTATCTTGAATGGCTGAGACATTGAATGCGATAAGGAAATTTAAAAAATTTCGTCAGCCGAATTAACAAAGGATTTAGGCCCAGAAGTGATCAATTTTAGCGGGGACGGAAAGGAATGGTTACTTCCTAGATCAATATTTTATTGAAATGTGTGTTTAATTGACTCAAAATTTAGCTGTAGTTGTACGCAACTATGAAAAAGAAATTAAAGGGGTAAACAATATCATGATTTTATAGAAGGGTTAGGACCGGGTTAAGGACGAAAACAGTTCGAAAATCTTACAAAAAGTCAAAATCGTGTAACTTTCATATCTCCTCAAGATAGAGAATATTAATGGATTACGTTAACCTTACACTGAATTCTTTTATATATTTCAGGATGGAATCAACCCAGATCGTGCGACCAAGAAGCTGAAACAGAGATTGCAAGCATACAATTGCATTATCCAATCGTACCGTAACGCCGACAAAGTACA
>CAJDSM010036226.1:696-16294 GCA_903981925.1 Ostrea lurida | reverse complement strand
GTTAAAACATGTGAACAAAAGACTTCATATTGTAATTATCAACATAAAACAACAAACAGACAATGTAATTATCAATGTAAAACAACAAATTAACGTCATGCAATACAATTATCAATGAAATCAACAAACACACAATACAATTATAAACATATAACAACAAAGTTAACATTCAATGTTTACAAATACCATCTATTGATCAACTAGATTCAGTATAATCATTATTTATGATGAGCTGAATTTATGAAATTTTGCGTAATTTATTGATTTGCATCTATTTTGAATGTTATTTTGATGACAACGGACATTATTCTTTGTGATGAGATTGAATGTTGAGGTTTTTGTTTTTAGGGTCACATGACTGAATGTTGAGGTTTTTGTTTTCAGGGTCACATGACTCGGGGTCTTACTGGTTGGACAGAAGTCTTGGCGTCACTGAAGAAGAATCGCCTGCTCTGCAGTTTCTGGTATCAAAGATCCCCAGTATTGCTCACATCGTATACAAGTGGTCCAAAACACAAAGCCAGTCCATTGTAGAGCAGCTGGAAAGCGGCGTGCGGTACTTAGATCTGCGCGTGTATCAGCATCCAAAGAACAAACAAATTCACATCGGGCACGGCCTCTATGGCCACCGATTAGACTATATTCTAGAGGAGGTCCAAACGTTCTTAAGGGAAACTGAACGAGAAGTTGTCATTCTTGACTTTAACCATTTGATTGGTATTGATAATCACCGAGATGTTCTAAATCTTATTACAAGTAAATTTGAAGGAAAACTTATTCCTCCTGCAGACGATCTGACGTATTTAACGCTTGAAAACATATGGAAATCACCCCAGAGAATCATTGTCCTTTACGCCGCAGATGTAATGAAAGACTTTCCTTCGGTCTGGTTTGGTCAGCGACACGTGAGATCTCCGTGGCCAAACACCACGGATCCCTCCCGCTTGAAGCGATTTCTGAACCACAACTATAATGTGGATGATAAGACGGGGGTGGAGGAATTTTATGTGTGGCAGGGAGTGTTGACGCCCACCTACGTGTCTGTCGTCTGTCACTTGTGGTCCTCTCTTGAGAAAGCTATCGTGCCACATGCAAATCCTACGTTTTTGGAATGGTTACATGATAAAGTCCGAGGCCCTTGTGGAATAAATATATGTATTGTTGACTTTGTTGAAAAATACCAGTATGTTCCGAGTGTTCTTGCACTGAATAATGAATATCAGAAGGGAAAGACGCTTAACACTGGCGCCGAGGCCGTGGAACTTTGACAGAAGATTTTAGTTTTTGGTTTTTTTTTAAAGGTTTCTTTTTTCTTTCTTTTTATTTATTCATTTATTTATTTATTTTTATTTTTGTGTCGCCTGCCTGCGTTAGCGGAGGCGACATATAGGGATCACTTTAGGTCGGCTGGCGCGCGTTCGGACGTGCCACAAGAATTTTCTGTCACATTTTTCTCAGAACCACATAGACCAGCTTCCTGATATTGGCAACAGGACCATCAGTATGGACAACTGTCATCGTGTAACGCAGTTTTCGATTCTGCGAGCGTGTCACACTATCCTGTTTGACGCAAGCTTAGAATATTTTGAACATAGACAAATTTTCTGTCACATTTCTCAAACCACACAGGCCAGCTTCCTCATATTTTGGCACAGAGCATCAGTGATGGACAACTGTACCGTGTACGCAATTTTCATATGCCGCATGTCAATTCCTGTTTGACGCACTTTAAATATTTTGAACATAAACAATTTCTGCCACATTTTTCAGGAACCACACGGCCACTTCCTCATATTTGGCACAGAAGCATCATATGGCTTAGTGTCGCCTGCCTGCGTTAGCGGAGGCGACATATAGGGATCACTTATGTCGTCTGTGGCTGTCCGTACGTCACATAAAATTTCTGTCACATTTTTCTCAGAAAACTTACATAGGCCGCTTCCTGATATTTGGCACGGCATCAGTATGGACAACTGTATCGGTGTAGCGCAGTTTCCAATCTCCGCATGTCAACTTCCTGTTTTGAACGCATTGAATATTTTAACTAATACATTTCTGCCACATTTTTCCAGAACCACACAGGCCAGCTTCCTACATATTTGCACAGAGCATCAGTTGACATCTGTATCGTGTAATGCAATTTTCAATCTGCCGCATGTCAACTTCCTGTTTGACGCAACTTTGAATATCTTTGAACATAACACAACTTTTCGTGCCACATCTTTTCTCAGGAAACCACACATGGCCAGCTTCCTGATATTTGGGCACAAGACATCATGTAATGGACAAACTGTATGCGTTGTAACGCGTTTCCAATCTGCCGCATGCCAACTTCCTGTTTGACGCAACTTTAATTTTTTTAAACAAATTTGTCTTCATTTCAGAAATGGGCATCTCATAACAATATCTCATCTTTCATCTAATTCATCATGTTAGGATATGCATTGTCATTCTGGTAAACTTGAATAGAACTGAATTCTGACAAAAACATAATTATATACTTTTTTGCCATGATGATACTTTAAATGATGAAGTAATTTTTCACATGAAATTAGAAGTAGGCAGGCGACACATGTCTTCCCTGGAAGACTTACCGCTAAGTTGTTGGTAAATCTCACTTTCATATATAGTTTTATTAGTTTAGCTATCCTACGTTTTATGGCACCGGAGCCAGTGAAATGTTTGACGTCAGAAATGGATACAACATAAATCGTAAAATGTAAAATGTTGTGTACTTTAGCTGAAAACCTATTTACTCATTTTAGTTTTGAGCCTTTTTTCTCTTAGGAAATAAAATGTGTTATATGATATTAATTTGTTAAACGACTCTGATATACAATCAATGTTGGAATGTCTGTATCGTTATGATTTTTTTGTTACGTTCTAAACTTCCAAACCTGGACTTGTTGTTTACATGCATTTTGTTTTTCAAATTTACACTGTGCGTCAATGTCACTGTGACGTGGATCGAGTGTGTGTAGTGCCTTGTTTGTTTGTAGTTGATTGTGTTTGTAACACACACACGAGCGCGGCGCGCGCGGACACGCAATTATATGCCCTGTGGACCTACTATTGGGGTACACTTGTCTTAATGTGAATGACCTTCATTCTGCGTAAGAGGATTTATTTCGTCAAGATATTTTCATTTCCTGTCATACCAAAGCTCTCAGTTTATTGTCGAAATTGTTTGTTGTAAAATTGTGATTTATTATATATTTTAATCAAAGAAAAAATGAAAGGTGTATTTAAAGTTTTTGTTAAATAATTGATAATGATATTTGTTAGAGATATACACAAATCTACCATAATAATGAAAAGGCAAATTGACAAGCGACGATCAATCTCGAAAGTCCCAAACAGATTACAGAACAAGGGTTAGGTAAACACGGACCCCTGGATACACCAGAGGTGGGATCAGGTGCCTAGGAGCAGTAAGCACCCCCTGTTGACCAGTCACACCCGCTGTGAGCCCTGTATTTTGATTAGGTAAACGGAACAATCCGTAGTCACCAATTGCTTTGAAACATGTCAGACAGTATTTGACCCAGTGGTAGGTTGCACGGTGTATAGGCAAACTATATAGTTATCACGACCATAGCATTTGCGAAATACTGCCTTTAAACGTGACTGTTGAAACTCGTGCAACAACTTGTTTGTCAGTAGCCTGCCTTGATTAGAAACCGATCATATTCAGTACTTCTTTTTTTTTTTTTACACAGAAAAACAAAATTTTCAGCTTTGGAGCCAGTATAACATTAAGTTGATAAGCCGTGATTCGGATTCAGATAATATAGAGCGTGTATTATTGTAAAGACAAAGCTGTAAATGACGGTATTTTCCACCTGAGTATATACTATCCATATTCCCAATATTATCTTTCAAGATGGAATGAAAAATTGATACCACAATAGCCGAACAGCAGGGCCATGGTGACTCGTGAGAGCGATACAGCCAGTGGATCTCGTTGTAAATCGCCCGTTGTACCAAGGCATGGTGAGCGATACGTTGTATAATCCGCCGTTGTAACCAAGCATGGTGAAGCGATACGTTGTAATATCCCCGTTGTAACAAGCATGGTGAGCGATACGTTGTAATATCGCCCGTTGTAATCAAGCATGGTGAGCGATACGTTGTAATATCGCCCGTTGTAACCAAGCATGGTGAGTGATTCGTTGTAATATCGCCCGTTGTAACCAAGCATGGTGAGCGATGCAGCCAATGGGTCTCGTTGTTGATTGATTATTTGTTGTCCCGTCTAGAATAACTTCAGAACCATCACATTGCCGGTGAAGGGCTGCAGATTTAGACCTATGCTTAGCACTCGTGCCGGCTTTTAGCAGTGAGGGTTCTTCTGCGTGCGACACGGGGCCTCCGTTTTTAAGGTCATAACCGAAAGACCCGTGATTCTCACTTTTAAATGCCGAGCTCTTGGCGAATGAGCAATCACTACCTATTTTCACGTCTTGGGTTTGACGCGGCCAGGTGCCGAGCACGTACGGGGCTCCAACGCACGACCTCCCGATCACGAGGTGAGAGCTCTACCACTGAGCCACCGCGACCGGCGGGGTCTCGTTGTAATATCGCCCGTTGTAACTAAGCATGTTGGGAAATGCAGCAATGGAGCACCTTGTAATATCGCCCGTTGTAACTAAGCATGTTGGGAAATGCAGCAAATGAATCTCGTTCTAATATCGCCTGATGTAACTAAGCATGGCTTACTGTGGCTGGATGCTATCATCCTGGGGTGTGTGGCTTTTTTTCGGCCAATCCGATGAAAGTATAATAATGAGTTATCTCTCTTTGACTTGGAGATTTATAGGCCTGTTGCAGCACTTGTATACTGTATGAGCAATAATCCCTCCCAATATCGATGTAAATCAACAATTCAGCAGATCTCCGGATAGTGCGTACCTCGTTTTTCATTGCAGCGACCCGAGTTCGATCCTTGTGATTGGTAGCATCGACATCTGGATGTGACTCGCTCGCTCGGACACGGGGGGCACCTGTTTCCGCCCAACCCCCAAGTAACAACATCCGTGCAAATTAATAAATCGCTACTATATAACTAAGCTTTATTCTTGTTTATATGTTCGAGTTAAGAGAGAGCATTATCAGATTTCTCATGACATGTCATAAATGTTAACAATGAAGTTCCGGGTAATGTTCTATTTTTACTCGGATGTGATAGCTACTATAGCAAGGAGATTGCGTCCAAATTTGAATTAGTCCTTTTCATTGTGCGACTCTCCGAGTATAAATATAACAAACGAACGCTTGAAGTGTGCCGTGAAGAATTTTCATATTACTCATGTAAACCACTTCACTGAAGTCACGTGACTTGAACAGTCAAGTCGTTAGTATGACGGAGCACACTATGCATAACTATGGTAGGTAGTTTTGTTGCATTTTTTCCATACATATTTATTTATGTATGATTTTTTTTTCATTCAGCGATGTTTAGGAGTGCAGGTAGAGGTTTCTGTTAAGTAGGGATAGAGAAACCAGCCACTTTATATAACAAAATTACATGTACGAATGACTGCGAAGTGTACGTGACTTGATTGGCAAAACAATGTAGTTGATATCAGTTGGGAGTATTTCGGTCAGAACCAATCCCTCATTTTACAATGAAGGAACGCGATCGCTGAATTGTGGCACTTTTTCTTTCCCCAAAATGGATTTTCAGGCGTCATGATATTCCTTTCCAAAGATGGATTAAATAATCCCTGTAAAAAGATGTTTATAATCCCTGAACAAAGATGTTAAATAATCCCTGTAACAAAAGATGTTAAATAATCCCTGTAACAAAAGATGTTTTAAATAATCCTCGTAATTATAAGATAGTTTTAATAATCCCTGTAACAAAGATGTTAAATAATCCCTGTAACGAAGATGTTAAATAATCCCTGTAACAGTTGTTTTTTAGACCCGCCCCTGATAAGCGGAGATCTGGAAAATGATATTTATAGACTTCCTTTCGGAAAATGCAATGTCGACCATCGCTGAACAACCAATAACGTCTTCCTGTCCCTGTATGTAAAACAGCACAGCTCCAGTTTCATTAACTGTCTGCTCCCCCAGTCTCATTAATTGTCTGCTGCTCCAGTCTCATTAACTGTCGGCTGCCCCAGTCTCATTAATTGTCTGCTGCTACAGTCTCATTAACTGTCTGCTGCTCAATTAACTGTCGGCTGTTCCAGTCTCATTAACTGTCTGCTGCCCCAGTCTCATTAACTGTCTGCTGCCCAGTCTCATTAACTGTCTGCTGCTCCAGTCTCATTAGCTGTCTGCTGCTCCAGTCTCTTAACTGTCTGCTGCTCCAGTTCATAAGTTCTGCTGCCCCAGTCTCATTAACTGTCTGTTGCCCCAGTCTCATTAACTGTCTGCTGCTCCAGTCTCATTAACTGTCTGCTGCCCAGCTCTCATTAACTGTCTGCTGCTCCAGTCTCATTAACTGTCTGCTGCTCCAGTCTCATTAACTGTCTGCTGCTCCAGTCTCATTAACTGTCTGCTGCTCCAGTCTCATTAACTGTCTCTGCCTATTAACTGTCTGCTGCTCCAGTCTCATTAACTGTCTGCTGCTCCAGTCTCATAACTGTCGCTGCCCCAGTCTTGCATTAACTGTCTGCTGCTCCAGTCTCATTACTGCTGCTGCTCCAGTCTCATTAAATGTCTGCTGCTCCAGTTCATTAACTGTCTGCTGCCCAGTCTCATTAACTTCGGCTGCCCCAGTCTCATTAGCTGTCTGCTGCTCCAGTCTCATTAATGTCTGCTGCTCCAGTCTCATTAACTGTTCTGCGTGCTCCAGTCTTCATTAACTGTCTGCTGCCCAGTCTCATTAACTGTCGGCTGCCCCAGTCTCATACTCTGCTGCTCCAGCTCATTAACTGTCTGCGCGCTCATTAACTGTCTGCTGCCTCCAGTCTCATTAACGTCTGCTGCTCCAGTCTCATTAACTGTCGGCTGTTCCAGTTTCATTAAACTGTCTGCTGCTCATTAACTGTCTGCTGCTACAGTCTCATTAACTGTCTGCTGCTCCAGTCTCATTAACTGTCTGCTGCCCAGTCTCATTAATGTCTGCTGCTCCAGTCTCATTAACTGTCTGCTGCCCCAGCTCATTAACTGTCTGCTGCTCCAGTCTCATTAACTGCTGCTGCTCATTACTGTCTGCTGCTCCAAGTCTCATTAACTGTCTGCCTTCCAGTCTTCATTAACTGTCTGCTGTCCAGTTTCATTAACTGTCTGCTCCTCATTAACTGTCTGCTGCTCAGTCTCTATTAACTGTCTGCTGCTACGTCTCATTAACTGTCTGCTGCTCCATCTCATTAACTGTCTGCTGCTCCAGTCTCATTAACTGTCTGCTGCCTTTACTTGTCTCCAGTCTCATTAACTGTCTGCTGCTCTCTTAACTGTCTGCTGCCCAGTCTCATTAACTGTCTGCTGCTCATTAACTGTCTGCTCTCATTAACTGTCTGCTGGTCCAGTCTCATTAACTGTCTGCTGCTCCAGTCTCATTAACTGTCTGCTGCTACAGTCTCATTAACTGTCTCTGTTCCAGTCTCATTAACTGTCTGCTGCTCCAGTCTCATTAACTGTCTGCTGCTCCAGTCTCATAACTGTCTGCTGCCCCAGTCTCATTAACTGTCTGCTGCTCCAGTCTCTATTAACTGTCTGCTGCTCCAGTCTCATTAACTGTCTGCTGCTCATTAACTGTCTGCTGCTCCAGTTTCATTAACTGTCTGCTGCTCCAGTCTCATTAACTCTCTGCTGCCCCAGTCTCATTAACTGTCTGCTGCTCCAGTCTCATAACTGTCTCTGCTCCATCTCATTAACTGTCTGCTGCTCCATTCATTAACTGTCTGCTGCCCCCAGTCTCATTAACTGTCGCTTGCCCAGTCTCATAACTGTCTGCTGCTCCAGTCTCATTAACTGTCTGCCTGCTCATTAACTGTCTGCTGCTCCAGTCTCATTAATGTCTGCTTCCACTTAACTGTCTGCGCTCCAGTCTCATTAACTGTCTGCTCTCCAGTTCTCATTAACTGCTGCTGCTCCATCTATTAACTGTCTGCTGCTCCAGTCTCATTAACTGTCTGCTGCTCCAGCTCATTAACTGTCTGCTGCTCCAGTCTCATTAACTGTCTGCTGCTCATTAACTGTCTGCTGCTCCACTCTTAATGTCATGCTTCTCATTAACTGTCTGCTCTCATTAACTGTCTGCTGCTCCAGTCTCATTAACTGTCTGTTGAACTGTCGCTGCTCAGCTCATTAACTGTCTGCTTACTCTGCGCTCCAGTCTCATTAACTGTCTGCTGCTCCAGTCTCATTAATCTGTCTGCTGCTCATTAACTGTCTGCTGCTCCAGTTTCATTAACTGTCTGCTGCCCAGTTTCATTAACTGTCTGCTGCTCCAGTCTCAAACTTCTGCTGCTCCAATCGTCATTAACTGTCTGCTGCTCCTGTCTCATTAACTGTCTGCTGCTCCAATCTCATTAACTGTCTGCTGCTCCAGTCTCATTAACTGTCTGCTGCCCAGTTTCATTAACTGTCTGCTGCTCCAGTCTCATTAACTGTTGCTGCCCCAGTCTCATTAACTGTCTGCTGCTCCAGTCTCATTAACTGTTCTGCTGCTCATTAACTGTCTGCTGCTCATTAACTGTGCTGCTGCCCCAGTTTCATTAACTGTCTCTGCTCCAGTCTCATTAACTGTCTGCTGCTCATTAACGTCTGCTGCTCCAGTCTCATTAACTGTCTGCTGCTCTCAGTCTCATTAACTGTCTGCTGCTCCCAGTCTCATTAACTGTCTGCTGCTCATTAACTGTCTGCTGCCAGTCTCATTAACTGTCTTGCTCCAGATTAACTGTCTGCTGCTCCAGTTCATTAACTGTCTGTCCCCAGTCTCATTAACTGTCTGCGCTCCAGTCTCATTAACTGTCTGCTGTCCATTCATTAACTGTCTGCTGCTCCAGTCTCATTAACTGTCTGCTGCTCCAGTCTCATTAATGTGCTGTCTGTCTGCTGCTCCAGTCTCATTAACTTCTCTGCGCTCCACGTCTCATTAACTGTCTGCTGCTCCAGTCTCATTAACTGTCCTCTGCTCCAGTCTCATTAACTGTTCTGCTCTCCAGTCTCATAACTGTCTGCTGCCGCTCATTAACTCTGCTCTCCGTTCATTAACTGTCTGCTGCTCCAGTCTCATTAACTGTCTGCTGCTCATTAACTTCTGCTCTCATTAACTGTCTGCTGCCAGTCTCATTAACTGTCCTGCTGTTCATTAACTGTCGCCTCCAGTCTCATTAACTGTCTGCTGCTCCATCTCATTAACTGTCTGCTGCTCCATTAACTTGCTGCTCATTAACTGTCTGCTGCTCCAGTCTCATTAACTGTCTGCTGCCTCAATTAACTGTCTCTGCACTCATTACTGTTGCTGCTCCAGTCTCATTAACTGTCTGCTCTCAGTCATTAACTGTCTGCTGCTCCAGTCTCATAATGCTGTCATTAACGTCTGTCTCCAGTCTCATTAACTGTCTGCTGTCTACGTCTGCGCTCCAGTCTCATTAACTGTCTCTGCTCATGTCTCATTAACTGTCTGCTGCTCCAGTCTCATTAAGTCTGCTGCTCCCAGTCTCATTAACTGTCTGCTGCCTCCAGTCTCATTAACTGTCTGCTGCTCCATCTTCATTAACTGTCTGCTGCTCCAGTCTCATTAACTGTCTGCTGGCCTCATTAACTGTCTGCTGCTCCGTCTCATTAACTGTCCTGCTCTCCAGTCTCATTAACTGTCTGCTCTCCATCTCATAACTGTCTGCTGCTCCAGTCTCATTAACTGTCTGCGCTCATTAACTGTTGTCTCTCTCATTAACTGTCTGCTGCTCCAGTCTCATTAACTCTGCTGTCATTAACTGGCGCTGCTCCAGTCTCATTACTGTCTGCTGCTCCAGGTCTCATTAACTGTCTGCTGCCAGTCTCATTAACTGTCTGCTGCTCATTTAACTGTCTGCTGCTCCAGCTCATTAACTGTCTGTCTGCTCATTAACTGTCTGCTGTCATAACTGTCTGCTGCTCCAGTCTCTGCTCATTAAACTGTCTGCTGCTCCAGTCTCATTAACTCTGTCTGCTGCTCATTAACTGTCTGCTCTCAGTCTCATTAACTGCTCTGCTGCTCATTAACTGTCTGCTGCTCATTTAACTGTCTGCTGCTCCAGTCTCCATTAAACTGCTTCTGCTCCCAGTCTCATTAACTGTCTGCTCTCATTAACTGTCTGCTGCTCATTACTGTCTGCGCTCCATTCTCATTAACTGTCTGCTGCTCCAGTCTTCATAACTGCTGCTCCAGCTCTCTCCAGTCTCATTAACTGTCCTGCTGTCCCCATTTCATTAACGTCTGCTGCTCCAGTCTCATTAACTGTCTGCTGCTCCAGTCTCATTAACTTTCTGCTGCCAGTCTCATTAACTGTCTGCTGCTCCAGTCTATTGTCTCTCCCCAGTCTCATTAACTGTCTGCTGCCCCAGTCTCATTAACTGTCTCTGCTCAGTCTCTTAATGTTGCTGCTCCAGTTCAAACTGTCTGCTGCCTCATTAACTGTCTGCGCTCCCACTCTCAAACTTCTGCTGTCAATCATTAACTGCTGCTGCTCATTAACTGTCTGCTGCTCCAGTCTCATTAACTGTCTGCTGCTCCTCATTAACTGTTTGCTGCCCAGTCTCATAACGTTCTGCTTGCTCCAGCTCATAACTGTCTGCTGTCCAGTCTCATAACTCTGCTCTGCTCCAGTCTCATTAACTGCTGCTGCTCGTCTCATACGTCTGCTCTCCGCTATCATAACTGTCTGCTTGCTCATTAAACTTCTGCTGCCCAGTCTCATTAACTGTCTGCTGCTCCCAGCTCATTAACTGTCTGCTGCTCCAGTCTCATTAACTGTCGCTGTCCAGTCTCATTAACTGTCTGCTGCTCCAGTCTCATTAACTGTCTGCTGCTCCATGTCTCATTAACTGTCTGCTGCTCCAGTCTCAAACTGTCTGCTGCTCATTAACTGTCTGCTGGTCTCATTAACTGTCTGCTGTCATGTTAAACTGTCTGCTGCTTCCAGTCTCATTAACTGTCTGCTGCTCCCGTTTCATTAACTGTCTGCTGCCTCCTATCTCATTAACTGTCGCTGCCCAGTCTCATTAACTGTCGCTGCCTCCAGCTCTCATTAACTGTCTGCGTCATTAACTGTCTGCTGCTCATTACTGTCTTGCTGTCCAGTCTCATTAACTGTCTGCTGCTGCTCATAACTGTCTCGCTCCAGTTCATTAACTGTCGCTGCTCTGATTAACCTGTCTGCCCCAGTCTCATTAACTGTCTGCTGCTCATTAACTGTCTGCTTCTCTACCTGTCTGTCTCATTAACTGTCTGCTGCTCATCTCATTAACTGTCTGCTGCCCAGTCTCATTTACTGTCTGCTGCTCCATCTCATTAACTGTCTGCTGCTCATTAACGTCTGCTGCTCCAGTCATAACTGTCTGCTCTCCATCTCATAACTGTCTGCTGCTCCAGTCTCATTAACTGTCTGCTCCAGTCTGCATTAACTGTCTCTCTGCTCCAGTTCTCATTAACTGTCTGCTGCTCGTCTCTAGCTGCTCATTAACTGTCTGCTGCTCCAGTCTCATTAACTGGTCTGCTGCTCATTTAACTGTGCTGCTCCAGTTATTCATTAAACTGTCTGCTGCCTCATTAACTGTCTGCTGCTCCAGTCTCATTAACTGTATGCTGCTCATTAACTGCTCTATGTGCTCCAGTATATAACTGTGCTGTCTCCAGTCTCATTAACTGTCTCTGCTCAGTCTCATTAACTGTCTGCTGCTCCAGTCTTCATTAACTGTCTGCTGGCCTCATTTTTTTTAACTGTCTGCTGCTCCAGTCTCATTAACTGTCGCTGCTCATTAACTGTCTGCTGCTCCAGTTTCATTAACGTCTGCTGCTCCAGTTAACTGTCTTGCTGCTCTCCAGTCTCATTTAACTGTCTGCTGCTCCAGTCTCATTAACTGTCGTGCTCTCCAGTCTCATTAACTGTCTGCTGCCCCAGTCTCATTAACTGTCTGCTGCTCCATTTCCATAACTGTCTGCTGCTCCAGTCTCATTAACTGTCTGCTGCTCATTAAACTGTCCTGCTCTCATTAACTGTCTGCTTGCTCCAGTCTCATTAACTGTCTGCTGCTCCAGTCTCATTAACCTGTCTTGCTGCTTCCAGTCTCATTAACTTCTGCTGCTCATTCATTAACTGTTTGCTGCCAGTCTCATTAACGTCTGTTTTGCTGCCATCCAATGCTGCTGTCATTAAACTGTCGGCTGCCCAGTCCTCATTAACTGTCTGCTGCTCCACTTCTCCATTGTATGATTCGCGGGTGATTTTGCCTTGCTGGAATTTTTTATTTTAATTTTTGGCAGATGAGAAAAATCCGCCAAAATCATTACGCCAAAGTTTATAAATGATGGGCTAGTTAAATAAAAATGCGCCAATATTATCCCACTTACGGTAAGCAATATAAGGGGGAAAACAGTAATTATTGTAACAAGTTTGAAAATATTTCCAAACTTATACCGGTATCATAAAAATGGTTAGTCAGTGGCGGATCCAGAATTTGTCAAAAGGGGAGGCCCGGTCCGTTGAAAAATGAGCCAATAAGTTTTAAGGTCTGGGTTGAAGCCAACGCGGGGCCCAGGGGGCGGAGTCCCCGGAAGCTCTCGGGTTTTAGAGCTTTTAAAGTTACATTTTATTTAGAGATTAATTTAGGCTATATATCTATACATAATAATAAGTTTGGTCACACTAAAGCCCCCCCCCCCCCCGCCTCTAAATCGCCACTTTGTTAGTTTTTCCTAACGGGTACCTAGAATATTACATGTTACATGCTATGAATACACGTGATGAATAAGAATCTTAAGGTAGATCTCTACAACTGTCATAAAATGGCTGACTTCCTTCGAAACATGGATGGAAAATATCACTTGCCATTACTGTCACTTCATTTCAAAATTAAATGCCTAGTTGAGTAGCTCAGTAAGTTAGCACGTTGCCCTCTGGACTGAATATCGCGGGTTTGATTCCAGCAAATAGCTTTCTACTAAAACTGCATTTTTTGACGAATTAGGGTAAATTTGATTTTTTTTTTTTTAATTTTCAAAATATTGTTTAATATATCCTCTACTTTTCATCCACGTCAAATTTCTCTGGTGTAGCATTCCACCTTAAATGGAACGATGAATCTGTGTCTTCACACCTAGCCGACATTTGAATCTGTGTCGGCTACGTGGGGATGGGGTGCAGGTCGAGAACAAAAGAGTTTATATTGGTATACTGAGTCTCGATGTTTAAAACTATTCTAATGATGCGTGTTGTATTGGTTGAACACCCATCACACGAGTCAGATTATAAGCTTTTAGTCGAGATGGCAGTCACTCTCGTTCATTAGATTTTAGAGTACTCAATTTTTTTATGCTATGTATGTTCCGTATGCTTTCTAAAAATTCGCCTTAAACAATTGAAATTAAAATTAGAAAAAGACCCTTGTTTCCATCTGACTCGAGAAGTAGAACGGCTGATCACCATTTCCTGTCATCTCTATGGAATTCCAACTCTAAATAAGTATCATGGAAACAAACACAACTATTTCTCTGAGTTAAGGAAGTTTGAGTATAACCGTGAAGGACGCTATCACTTTAAGTATTTACTGGTTAAATACTGATCCCATTGGTGCAAGCATATTACACGTCTACAACTGAACTCAGTCCAGGTGAAATTTTTTTTTGTGTCAATTGAGATTTTGAAAGGGTTTAGTAGGGACTATCAAAAAGTTCTAAATATGCATGATTTTACAGTTTCTAATCCAATATATCTTCTATTTTTGTACCTGCATTCGTATATTACAGTTTTAAAATTTATCATACAAGTAGTTGAGACTTGGAACTAGTTCAAATATATTGTTATTCATTAATTTCGTTGTCCAAACAGAATACCTATTCTTTAAAGTCTAATTCAATTTACTCGAATTTCTGAGTAAAAATTCAGTATTTTGGCCAATGATTTTAAAATTTGATATAAATCCTCCACTTTTTAAATTTCCATTTTAAATTTTAAGACAAAACTTTAAATATTACGTGGATTTTTTAAAATTTACATCACTCCTAATATGTTTTCTTGAACTCTAAAATTCAATATTATGAGTTTTCCGTATATCAAGCGCTGAAAGGTCATTATTTATTTCAATTAGATCTACTTATCTGTAATGTAAGAAGACATTATTATGTATCTGTTTCAGGTACTGATTGATTTGTATTCCTTATGTCTTATTTACGAATGAAGTTTTTAAGTGCAAAAAAGGTCATGTTTAAAACATTGTAGCTCGGAAACAAGCCTGATAAACAATTTTTTTTCTTTTTAATTTCCCGATTCTACTTCAATGTAGAAATCAAAAATACAATTCCTAAAAAATTGACATCACTCCAAATCTCAGCCTTGAACCTCTTTAAAATATCTTTGTTTTTAGTAAACAAAGACAAATATTACTCTTAAGTTTGAATATCTTTGTACTCAGAAAAGGACAAATAGTGCTCTAACTTCAGATATCTTTGTGTTCAGTAAACATTTAGACCAATATTACTCTAAGTTTATATATAAAGAAGGACAAATATTGCTCTAACGTCAGATACACTAACTTCAAATATCTGCATTCAGAAAACAAGGACAAATATCTACCTGACATGTATATGAATATATAAAGTCTATTTTTATATCTTATTTGTATGTTGTTTCTTTCATTTTTATGATTGTGTCTCATTTTTGTGAGTAAACTGGTTGAAATATTGCCAAAACTGCGTAAAACATTAAACAATATTTTTTTGTTACGATTAGTTTTGGGTTTTGTCCAAATAATGTTTATCGTTGCTAGGTGCTACATGTATGATCCTGGAAATTTGTATTTCTACTGCAAACATTATAAACGTTTTAAAGACGTGGTTTTTTTTTACTATTAGATATCAAACATGAAAGTATTACTGTGGTATTTAAACCAAGCATTTGTAAGGAATGACCGGCATTCCATTGTATATGCATGTACATGTACGTGTTCGTATAAAATTTACGTATGTCAGTTTTGATTGTTGTTAAAAAAAATGTAAATATATATCCATGTATACCTACAGATAAATATATCTTCCTATATGCACATATCTCTTTAAACCTAGCCATATCTATATAAAACTGCATATACTATGGACTCACGACAGATGTGCCCGGTTGACAGGGGACGCTTACTCCTCCTAGGCACCCGATCCTACATCTGGTGTGTCCAGGGATTCGTATTTGCCCAACTCTTGCTTGTACTCTGTTTGAGACCTACGAGATTGATCGCTGTTCGTCATCTTTGCCATCCTGTACATGTATATATACACCTCCATGTACATGTATCTATATATACATCTACCTATCTTGATCTTGACAGTTTTATCAATTCAAGGTTCTTTAGATTGGAAATTCACAGAACAAGATCTTTACAAGATCGTCTTATTGATAATAGTGATCTTATTGATGATCTTATTGGTATTAGTGATCTTATTGGT
>CAJDSM010036225.1:0-25221 GCA_903981925.1 Ostrea lurida | reverse complement strand
AGCCATCAGACTTATATCTAGGTTCTTCGAAACAAATACTTGTGTAAATCAGGAATTCTTGGAGGATCCTTTTTCTTACATGAACACAAAGTTGGCTAGGCTCTTTTTCTACAGTTCTTTCTCATGAAGGCAGCATACGTTGCCGTTGGAGTACACAAAGAGCTATCCGAAGGCATCCACCAATATGATATTACATCTTCACATGGAGTTACTTGAGTCTTCAGCGCACTGATTTTTAGAAACAACCAAACAATAAATATCATTCAAACGATAAAAATGGCCGAAACAGTAACAAAGTATCAAACTTAATCCATAGTCCAAAAACACATACAAAATCGATTGTAGGCAAACACGGACCTTCACGAATGCCGTAAGCCAGCGATCAGGTTGCCGTGGACAATCTGTCTACGTAGGAGCTCAAGACCACTCCTCTGCCTGCCTCGGATCCAACCAATCGGGCGTGAGCGCTGTGTATAGTTCGCATATTAATAAGCATGTATATCCTTTCCTGTTTCAAATGATGCTGTACATGCAAAATGACAGTTCTAACAAGGGTATTGAAACAAATCAGTCACATATGACTTAGAGATAATTAGTTAATCGCAAAACAAGGTCATTCCATGAACGCGACCGTAGATTGGCAAACATGATGACTTAAACGAGATTCGTTTCAACACACCCTGCCAAAGGACTAACAGAATCCTTCATATAGTACGCGAGTGTGGAATACTGAATTTCCAACGAGGGACAGCATTCACTCAGTCCTAGGACAAGGCTTTGTTCGAGTCCTATAACATCGCAATCTTGTTCCAGACGGTGGAACTTCCCTATCCCACACGAGTACTATAATGAGAGAGTGGAGTGTTTTTATCACATTTTTTTCACTGTTTTTAGTTTGCATAAAATCAGGAAAAAAAAAAAAAAATATTAGTAATTATCGATATTTTTATTTGAATTATTTAAAGCAAAAACTAATCTAGACAGGCAGAAAGAGCATACTTAATTTGTTTACAATCTTGTATGGTGTAAATAAAAACCTCGAGGCTGCTCCACCAGGAAGTCATATTCAAAATGAATTTAAAGGAATACAATTAAAAACAAATGTTGCTTTCGCCGTGTAACGTAAATCGTAAAGATATGAGTACTTCCACACATGGCAAAGAAACGTTGCTAGCCGCTAGGCATCGAAAATATCACATACGGCTATCATTCCTATGGGTAAAGTCGGTTTCACACATGAGTGATCGTGACTAAATGATATATCAAAATTCCTTAAACGTGGTAAAATTTTACTTAATACATCATATGGCTGCATCTATTCAGAGTCGCTAACCACTACGAAATACCTACTAATGACAGTAGTCATGCCAACAGACTAATACAATCTTCATGAAATAGAAGGCAATATTATGTTGATGGGTACAAGAATAATCAGCTCAGATTCATTTTGCACAAGACAGTACAATTATTTACAAAGAGTCCGGGTTGAAAGTTGGAGCTGAATCACTTCGCTATAAGAAATCCAAAATCACCCATCCTCATCATCCGAGAATTGTCATTCCTTGTGACATGGCCTATTTATAACCTCCATGAAGAGACTTTGTTAAACTCGGTACAGTCCTTGGGTGTATCCAACCTATAGACAGTAGTTTCGGTAGCATGGCCGTGAAGTCTTGGACCACAGTTTTCATGCATGGATCGAACAATAACAAACACACTGGGTGAACACTTTGCATTTTTGGCTAATAAATTACTGCGGTATTCACGCTACTTTCTAACTTTTTGATGACACTTTGTATGTATTGGCCATTGTATGATTTATAGTTAAGCGGGATCTTCCGAGTCTCATTTCTTTTCAGGACAATACATCGATGGGTCAAAATGGCTATCATTACCTGGGCAATATCCACAGCGGTAGGGACAAAACTTCCTGGCCCAAAATTCATATACACCAGTACACTGATCGTCTCCATAATACCAGCAAGTAGCGGTGTCGTTATCATAGCACCAGCTGGAAACTTATAACACAGAGGAAATCGCCAGAACTTGTTTGTAATAATGTGTGTACATTGTTGTACATCAGTAACTATTGGTTCATTCATATTTTAGAAATCATATAAATAGATCGATGTTTTCCGACATGTAATAATATCTGGTGCTGATGGAATCTAAATTAACTCTTTGAAGATTCTTACCAGCAGTAGTGGACATCGTTGATGGCAATGTTAGATAATCTGTGGGAACTACAAAATGGAGTAAACTGTTTTGCATACGCTATTGTTGACAACCAAATATTGAAAAAGTGCTATTATGTTTAGAGTATAAATGTTTTTTAAGTTATGTATACAGTAGAAAATTTCTTTTGAACCACTGTGTTTGTTTTGTTATACTTTGTATAGTTAGATACCCATCCTTATATGTACCTACCTTGACATAAATTGCAGGTTTTTCTGCAGTTCTCTCTCATATATTCCCCATATCGTTCTTCAGTACAAAATCTCTCTTCGTATTCGTCACAGTATAGTGATCTGATCAATGACCTGGCTAACTTTTCTAAAATAAAAAAAAAAAAGAAAAAGAAAAAAAAACTTCTTCATGTTCACATATAAAACTCAACTTAACACGTTTCCTAAGCGCAACTCATACTGCTCATCAGACAACTGGCGTTCACCAACGAACTGTCCGACGTTGGCTGAATTGCCGTAACCTGAGATATTTTTGTCCAGTCAGGGTCCCATTCTCACACCATGTCATCGTCGTGAACGACTACAATGGGTCACACGGTCGAAATTGGCAAAGTGCATCCGCAAACCGGACGTGAAGAGTACAGGTGATTCTTTTCAGGATTGGAAAGCACCGTTCATGCCATTTTGAACTCTAGTCACTGCAACGTTTTTTTCTTTTTTTCGCTGTTTTAACAGTTAACCAGTATTTCTTAGAAACGGTTCTACAGATGCTGTAGCAAGTGTAGCGATCTGACGACGGTGTTGGTTACTCTGGTTGACAAACTACGTTGTTACGGTCAGTTTGTGCTGTTTGTTGTGCAGACGTTCGAATAGCCGTGCACCGTACGGGCAGTTGAATGCATTTGCAACCAACTCGAGGGCGTTGTCTAGCTTTCAGACGACATTGCTGTCTCGTTTCATGGCTTAGCCGTGGCATCAGCACTGAATCAAATCAGGAGTAACGATGTGGCAAGCATTGCACTTTTTAAATACCCCTTCTGCAAGGCACTTGTTGAGAAATCCCTAACGAGGGAGGGATGGATATAGCCATCAGGCTCTATGAATATGTAGTTTTGCCAGTTCACTTTTGAGCCCAACGCACTGCATAATTGGTTGCTTTTTGGGTTTTATTTTCACCCTAGTTTTTATTTCATTTAACAAATCTAAAATAGAAAATTGCGTGGAGTCATGTCTTTGGATATGGCCTTGGAGGGGCCGAAACGTCTGGCGGTGCGTTGGCTCCGCTCTGGGACCCTCATTCTACGACACTGAGCGTGGCCCGGGCGTGGGTTCGGGTAGGTAGTCCATTCACCTACAGCTTTGGAGACGTCACGCCGGGTGCAAGAACATTTGGTTTGAGTAGTTCATAAATTCTTTCACGGAATGGAGGGCGAAAGCAAAAACCAACCCAAAAACCCTGTACTTGTTCAAAACAAGGCGCTACTATAAAACGACACGCTGCGCGATCAGTGTGAGTCGATAAAAAATTCCACATAAACACCAAAACAAAGAAGGCCTTGAAAGAGACAAGCCAGACACACCAGAAGGGACGCTCGTACCTTAGAGGGTAAGCATTCTCCGTTCGACCCGGTCACAGCCCTTTTGAGACCTTAAATTCATTGGATCAGGTACTAACGCAGATTCCATTAATCTGTACAAACGTTCGGCAGATTAAAAAACATGCGCAGTTTAAAAAAGCGTTAAGTAATTTACCTGAACTTAAAATACGAAAACTATGTGACAGTTGTATTACACGTTTGATGCATTGTGGTATTATATTCTTACTAAAATATCGAATCCCACCCCCCCCCACCTCCCCCCGACCCCGCCGTCTCCCCCTCATCTGCCACCGCAATAATATAAAGATATATTATATGATATCGATTTTCAATATTTGTTCAAATTTAAAAAAAGAAGAAAGATACTTGGTTACTGTTAAAAGTATACCAAAAACATAATGAAATAAGTCAAAAAAAACGTGATAGATAAAGGACTGATCACAAAATGCAAAATGAACTTACTCACGCGGGCCAGTACCAACCTTGAGTGTCACAGTTCTCTCTCGCCCGTTGGTCGTACTTATCCCAACGCACTGGTCATTCTGTGTACTTGAAACAACACCCGCCCTAGCTTATCATGGCAATCTATTATATAAAGAAACGAAGTAATATTTAACTTTCTAAACTCGGTCCTCTTCAACCATCCCCGCACCACCAAACAAAGAAGATGCAGCGGAAAATAAAAAAAAAGGGGAGGCACAGAATTCAAGTGTGTAATAATATTATCCTACTATTCTGGTAGTTCAAAATGGACATCAACATGTTTTGTTTATATTATACATGTACATGTATATGTATATTTACCTTGTTCCCGAAAACTGACTGACGGTCCACCAAATACATTTCAGATCTTATAAAAGAGTAATTTGAATGAGTTTTGCGTCGACCGTGGATGGACTCAGACACACGACTCGGACATTTTTCAGGGGAAAGTTCAAACATACTATGTTTGTGATTTTAAAGACTGTTGCGTTCTGAACAGTTTGATATCTAAAATCGTTCAAGCTAAGATTTTAGAGACTATTGGTTTGTTGTTGGCGTGTTCTTTCACGTCCCTGTGAGAATGTCCTCATATGGAGATGTCGCCATTGCAAGTTGAAAGCTCGCAAAGTTCTGGTCTGCCTAAATGTGCTTTGGCAGAATAGGGCTTTATATTCAAACCCCATTTCTGTGACACAAGAGGTGTATTTGCGCTTCGACCCATTTAGTCAGCCTCTTACACAAGGCAAGGGGTAGCAGACAACCTTATTCTAACCAGGATCCTTGGGATTGACTACATTCTTTGTTTTACGTCAGTCGATATATTTTAGGTTTCATTATTGTGCAATGACGGCCTGTCCGTGACACGGCCGGGACCTCCGTTTAAATCCGCTGAGTGTTTTATAGTCATTTTTTATGTCTTCGGTCTGAGTGGCATGGCAAGAGCGGAGGCTCAACTCACGATTCCCGGTTGCGAAATAAATCATATTCTTATATTTATACCTCTGCTGCTGACACTGAGGTACAGCGAGCGATCGATCCTCATAGTTTGCTGGATGAAGGAGGCGATCTAAAAATTTGAATAATTCTAAAAAGATGACCCCCCCCCTCTTTTTTCTCCCACACACTAGCTTTTGTGCTGAATGTATTAGGTATGCATGCAAGAAACATTTGAACCAAGTCATTAAAGTTGATTTATTTCGAGTAATTCAAAGTGCTATCACAGTTGATAAATCCCGCGTGTAAATTGCGGCACGACACCATCTATTTCATTCACGAGAAATTAATGAATGAGTGGTCAGCCAACAGCATTTCTGAGGTGAGGCAATATTCAGTCCGAAATATGATTATGTATGACATTTCTTTCAGTAAGCTGTATAATGCGATAGCTGCTTTTGTGTAGAGTCAACAACTTTAAAATATAATGCAATTTTACTGTACGCAGTATGTTTCAATACAAGGAATTTCAAAAATTCCTAAGTGTTATTTTTGTTTTTCGTCCTTCGAGAATATTTCACTCATACCTGCAGACGACACCGATTGCCGGTGAAGGGCTGCAAAATTTAGACCTATCTAGCACTCTGAACTTTTAGCAGTGAGGTTCTTAGGCGGCCACACCTGCTCGACCGACCTCCTTTTTAGGTCCGGAAGACCGTGATCTCATTTAAATGCGAGCCCAGGGTGCCGAGCTCATTGGCGAAGAGCAATACTACACTATTTTAACGCTCTTAGGTTTAAGCGGCGCCTGGTGCCGCACTGGGGCCTCGAACGCACACGACTCCCATCACGAGGCCGAGGCCCTCCACTGAGCCATTGCGACCGGTTTAATCCCCTAACCTTCGACAGTTATTTCATGTTGACATACTAGACATATGCATCTTGAAACTTCTCCCCTAAATATGTCGGAGTCCGCGTTCTGCAGTCCACATCCAGAGTCGCCGCAAAACTCTCAGTATAAGACATAGCTAGAAATAAATCGAAATGCAGTTAAAGGCGACAGGTAAAATCAAATCTTTACCTGAAGAATGTAACAGAAGTACTATAACCAATGCTTTGTAGCACATGTTCATACTTTCAAAGCTGATAACGATATCCATGACAGCAGGTCGTAGAGTACGTCATAAAGTGTTCAATACGCCGAAAATTCGGATGACCAAACTACAAATATGACTACAAAATTTCAATTTTTTTTTTCAAACCTCGATGTATTCCCTGTTAGATCATGGTAGTTATTTTGGGACAAGTGTCTTGAAAGACATAATAATGTTCGAAAAATGCTACAAATAGTGCAAATGATATTTATCATTATTTCACGACAATCAACAAATATGACAATCAAGCATTGGTTTTGCTTAATGACGTAATGGACCCCCTGTAGAAATATATAAATACAAAACAATGAACGTGTAAGACAATAACTGTTTTGTCCCTTGGTTTAGAATAGATCGTCAACACCCCTTTATTGTCGTAAAAGGTGATTAAATGGGACGATCCTTCTAAAATCGAGGCCTTGTGTGACTGTAGGTGTAATACGATAAAGATCCTTCCCTGCTCAAACACCGTAAGCGCCGAGTAAAAACCGAGCGCTTCACCGGCAATGGTGACTTCTCCGGATAGGTGACAAATTCTCGCCGGGGATATTACTGTTTTGTACAAGAATTCAGATCGAAGTATTGTTTTATTGTGTTTTATTGTGTAGATTAACATGCTTATAAAACAACGAAGGATTTTCTAAAACATTTATTTCTTTGCACGAAGATGATCATCAGATTCCAACCTCAGTTGTGATAACTCCTCTTTTTCTGAAAAATGATAGCATTTCATACATATAAGATAGTTCTCGAATATTTAACATAAATATTATAAATATGCAATAGTCATTAAAAAATCTGTTTTAAAACAATACATGGACACATAGGTAATCTGTAGTAATAAGTGACAGTCTGCTACCTTATTTTTAGTGGGATTTTTCTACTATCTTTATTTCTCGAGTCATGTGTTCATCATTGTTTCAATAATGCTGCCAGATGATGGTAAGTTGTTCAGTAAAATTTTATATACAACAAGATTATCGACGATCTAACAATGCAAGAATTAATCTACTAAATGCATCCCTTGGTTCATTGTTTTTTCGTTTCTCTACCCAACAATCACACTAAGTCTCAAAGTACTTTTTTTTCAATTGCTAGCATTGCATTAAGAACCCTCTATACACTAACGAAATTTTTTTTAGACACTGAGAAAATTAAATCACATCAAGGTGTTAATATTAAGTTTATCTAAAAAGTTATTAATATATGGTTCGGTCCATTTACCCCCAGGAAAAATGTTCAAAGATAATGAAGTATTGATGAAAAGAAATCACCAATGCTCACTTGAATGAAAACAAAACATGCAAATAAAGAGTTCAGTTAAATTATCTTTACCTACTGACATGTTACAAATGCTTGAAATGATTAAGAAGTCGGTAATACCCACAATATTACTGTATATTTCAATTTAGATCTAAGGGCAGATAATTCTAATTGCTTAAAATCACTAGCTCTTTTGTGTGCAGTGTAGAGAGGGTCCTTAAGCGTCGAAAAAAACTTTAACATACATTTGTAAAGAAACGGATTGATGATAACTAATTAATACAGCATATGTATTGTATATCTAAAGACGTTGTATGTTAACGCTCAATATTGCGATATGCATTACTTTCTTTTATGGGGTTTATGCTTTGAGTTGTATACAGTTGGTCATTTTTTAATTCAAGTTCAATTTTTATTCCAGAATGCATCTGATTCAAATACATGTACATCCAAATAGAACATTTGGAAAACATTATCATGGCTACTGCATAACTCTTTGATGATCGTCAAACTTCAGTCATCCTCTATGAGCCAGCATACCCTTAGAGTTACCCAATGTTTGGTGTGCATCAGAAGCCCTAGTGCTAGATACACAGCCCATTACCCTTTAGAGTTTACCCAATGTTTTGGTGTATCAGAAGCTTAGTGTATGATAACAGGCTTACCCTTAGAAGCGTTACCAATGTTTGTGTGATCAGAAGCGTAGTGTATGATACAGCTTACCCTTTAGAGTACCCAATGTTTGGTGTGATCAGAAGCTAGTGTATGATACAGCTTACCCTTAGGGTTACCCAATGTTTGGTGTGCCATCAAGAAGCTTAGTGTATGATACAGCCTTACCCTTAGAGCGCTTACCCAATGGGTGAGCTTGATCAGGAAGGCTAGCTGTTGATACAGGCTACCCTTAGAGTTACCCAATGTTGGTGTGATCAGAAGCCCTAGATGTTGATACAGCTTACCCTCTTAGAGCGTTAACCAATGTTTTGGTGTGCATCAGAAGTAGATGTACGATACAGCTTACCCTTAGAGTTTACCAATGTTGTGTGATCAAAGGTAGTGTACGATACAGCCCTTACCCTTAGAGTTACCCACATTGTTGATGTCGCATCAGAAGCTAGCTGTATGATACAGCTTACCCTTTTAGAGTTACCCAATGTTTGCGTGCTCATCTGCATCAGACGGTAGTGCTATGATACAGCTTACACTTTAGAGTTACCCAATGTTCTGGTGCTGATCAGAAGCCCTAGTGTTGCATACAGCTTACCCTTAGAGTTTACCCAATGTTTGGTGGATCGAAGCTAGTTGCTACGAATACAGCCTTACCCTTAGAGTTACCCAATGTTGATGTGATCAGAAGCTAGTGTTATTGATACAGCCCTTACCCTTAGAGTTACCCAATGTTTTTGGTGTGATCAGAAGCCTAGATGTATGAATACAGCTTACCCTTAGAGTTACCCAATGTTTGGTGCTGATCAGTAGCTAGCTTATATGAACAGCTTACCCTTAGAGTTACCCAATGTTTGATGTGATCAGAAGCCTAGTGTATGATACAGCTTACCCTTAGAGTTAAGGTTTACCCAATGTTTTGGCGGGATGCTGATCAGAAAGCTAGTGTATGATACAGCTACCTTAGAGGTTACCCAATGCTTTGGGTGTGATCAGAAGAAGCTAGTGTAATGAGCCAGCTTACCCTTAGAGCTTACCCAATGTTTGGTGCTGATCAGCTTAAGCTAGTGCCTATGATACAGCTTTTACCCTTTAGAGTTACCCAATGTTTGATGTGATCAGAAGCTAGCTGTATGATACAGCTTACCCTTAGAGTTACCCAATGTTGGTGTGATCAGAAACTAGTGTATGAATACAGCTTACCCTTAGAAGTTACCCAATGCTTTGCGCTGTGATCAGTAGCTAGGTATGATACAGCTTACCCTTAGAGCTTACCCAACTGTTTGGTGTGATCAGAAGCTAGTGTATGATACAGCCTTACCCTTAGAGTACCCAATGTTGCGTGTGATTCAAAGAAGCTAGTAGTATGATACAGCTTACCCTAGAGTTACCCAATGTGTTGCGTGTGATTCAGAAGCTAGTGAGAGCCAGCTTACCCTTAGAGTTACCCAATGGTTTGGTGCCTATCAGCTAGCTAGTGTATGCATACAGCTTACCCTTAGAGTTACCCAATGTTTGATGTGACAGAGCTAGTGTATGATACAGCTTACCTAGCAGTTACCCAAATGTTTGGTGTGATCAGAAACTAGTGCTATGATAACAGCTTTACCCTTAGAAGTTACCCAATGTTTGTGTGATCAGTAGGCTAGTGTATGATACAGCTTACCCATTAGAGTTACCCAATGTTTCCGTTGCCTTGATCAGAAGACCTAGTGTATTGATACAGCTTACCCTTAGAGTACCCAATTGTTTGGCTGCTGACAGAAGCTAGTATATGAATAACAGCTTACCCTTAGAGTTACCCAATGTTTGTGCTGACAGAAGCTAGTGTATATACAGTTACCCTTAAGAGTTACCCAATGTTTGGTGTGATCAGAAGCTAGCTGTATGATACAGCTTACCCTTAGAGTTACCCAATGTTTTGGTATGGACCCAGAAGCTAGTGTATGATAACAGCCTTAACCCTTAGAGCTTACCCAAATGTTGGTGGGATCAGTAGCTAGTGTATTGATACAGCTTACCCTTAGAGTTACCCAATAGCCTTGATGGTGATAGAATAGTGTATGAATACAGCTATACCCTTAGAGTTACCCAATGTTTGGTGTGATCAGAAGCCTAG
Organism: Ostrea lurida; assembly: GCA_903981925.1. NCBI lineage: Eukaryota > Metazoa > Mollusca > Bivalvia > Ostreida > Ostreidae > Ostrea > Ostrea lurida. Next base: position 14,819 of record CAJDSM010036225.1, on the reverse strand, counting down.
TGATGATACAGCTTACCCTTAGAGTTACCCCAATGCTTTTGGTGGATCAGAAGCCTTAGTGTATGAGCCAGCTTACCCTATAGAGCTTACCCAATAAAGTTTTGGATGGATCAGTAGCTTAGTCTGTATGATACAGCTTACCCTTAGAGTTACCCAATAGTTTGATGTGATCAGAAGCTAGTTATGATAGCAGCTTACCCATATAGAGTTACCCAATGTTTGGTGCTTGTTGTGCATTCAAAAACTAGTAGTACGATAACAGCTTACCCTTTAAAGTTAGCCAATGTGGTTGATCAGAAGCTAGTGCTATGGCCAGCTTACCCTTAGAGTTACCCAATGTATTGGTGTGATCAGATGCTAGTGCCTAAATATACAGCCTTACCCTTAGAGTACCCAATGTTTGGTTAGTGAATCAGAAGCTAGTGTATAATATAGCTTACCACTTTAGAGTTACCCAATGTTTGGTGTGATCAGAAGGTGGTGCTATGATAGCTTACCCTTAGAGTTACCCAATGTTTGCGTGTGATTCAGAAGGGTTAGTGCTTAACGAATACAGCTTACCCTAGAGTTACCCAATGATTTTGATAGTGATCAGAAGCTAGTGTATGATACAGCCTTCCCTAGAGTTACCCAATGTTTGGTGTGTGATCAGCAAGGTAGTGTATGATAAACAGCTTACCCTTAGAGCTTACCAAATGTTTAGGTGTGATCAGAAGCTAGTGTTTTGCATAACAGTTACCCTTAAGTACCCAATGTTGGTGGATCAGAAGCTTAGTGTACGATACAGCCTTACCCTATTAGAGTTACCCAATGTTTGATGTGATCAGAAGCTAGTGTATGATACAGCTTACCCTTAGAGTTACCCAATGTTTTGGTAGTATCAGAAGCTAGTGTATGATTACAGCTTCCCTTAGAGTACCCAATGTTTGGTGCCTCGCATCAGCTAGGCTAGATATATGATACAGCTTACCCTTAGATGTTACCCATGTTTGATGTGATCAGAAGCTAGTGTATGGATACAGCTTACCCTAGAGTCTACCCAATGTTTGGTATATCTAGTGCATCAGAAGCTGTTATGATAACAGCCTTACCCTTTAGAGTTACCCAATGTTTGCGTGCTGATACAGAAGCTAGCTGTAGAGCCCCAGCTTACCCTTAGAGTTACCCAATGTTTGGTGTGATCAGCTAGCTAGTGTAGATGAACAGCCCTTACCCTTAGAGTTACCCAATGTTTTGAGTGATCAGAAGCTAGTGTATGATACAGCCTTCTTACCCTTAAGAGTTACCCAATGTTTTTGGTGTGATCAGAAACTAGTGCTATGATACAGCCTTACCCTTAGAGTTACCCAATGTTTGGTGTTGATCAGTAGCTAGTGTATGCATACAGACACCCTTAGAGCTTACCCAATGTTTGGCTGTGATCAGAAGCTAGTGTATGATACAGCTACCCTTAGAGTTACCCAATGGTTTGCGTGTGATCAGAAGCTAGTGTATGCATACAGCTTACCTTAGAAGATTACCCCACAAATGTTTGGTATGTTGATCAGAAGCTAGCTGTATGAGCCAGCTTACCCTTTAGAGTTACCCAATGTTTGGTGTAGATCAGTAGCCCCTAGTGTATTGATAAACAGCCTTACCCTAGAGTTACCCAATGTTTTGATGCTGATCAGAAGCTAGACTGCTATGATACAGCCTACCCTTAGAGTTACCCAATGTTGCGTGAATGTGATCAAGAAACTAGTGTATGAATACAGCACCTTAGAGTTACCCAATGTTGGTGTATCAAGCTAGCTAGTGCATGATACAGCTTACCCTTAGAAGTTTACCCAATGTTTGGTCTGTCGATCAGAAGCTAGGTATGAATACAGCTTACCCTTAGAGTACCAATGCTTTGGTGTGATCAGAGTAGTATATGATACACTTACCTTTAGAGTTACCCAATGTTTAGTGTGATCAGAAGCTATGTATGATAACAGCCCTTACCCTTAGAGTTTACCCAAGTTGGTGTTGATCAAGATAGCTTAGTGTATGATACAGCTTACCCTTTAGAGTTAAACCAATGTTTGCGTGTGACCAGAACTAGGTATGATACAGCTTACCCTTAGAGCTTACCCAATGTTGGTGCTGCATCAGTAGCTAGTGTATTGATACAGCTTACCCTTAGAGTACCCAATGTTTGATGTGATCAGAAGCTAGTTATGATTAACAGCTTACCCCTTAGAGTTACCCAATGTTTTGGTTATGAAACATTGTGATCAGAAGCTAGTGTATGATACAGCCCTTAACCCTTAGAGTTACCCAATGTTTTTTGGTGCTGATCAGAAGCTAGTGTAGAGCCAGCTTACCCTTAGAGTTACCAATGTTTGGTTGTGATCAGCTAGCCTAGTGTATGATACAGCCGATTACCCTTAGAGTTACCCAAGTTTGATGCTGATCAGAAGCCTAGTGCCTATGATACAGCTTACCCTTAGAGGTATACCCAATGTTTGGTTGTGATCAGAACTTTAGTGTACGATACAGCTTTCCCTAAAGTTACCCAATAGTTTGCGTGCTGATCAGAGCTTAGTGTATGAGCCAGCTTACCCTTAGAGTTACCCAATGTTTGGTGTGATCAGATGCTAGCTGATTATGATCACAGCTTACCCTTAGAGTTTACCCCAATGTTTGGTTGTGATGCGAAGCCTAGTGCTATAATTATGCCTTACCTTTAGAGTTACCCAATGTTTGGTGGCGATCAGAAGTGTGTGTATGATATGTTACCCTTAGAGTACCCAATGTTTGCGTGTTGTGAATTCAGAAGCTAGTGTATAATACAGCCTGACCCCTTAGAGTTACCCATGTTTGGTGCTTTCTGACCAGAAGCTATGTATATACAGGTTACCTTAGAGTACCCAATGTTTGGTGTGACCAGAAGCAGTGATATAATACAGCGTTACCCTTGATGTTACCCATATGTTTGCGTGCTGACCAGAAGCTTAGTGTATAATACAGGTTACCCTTAGAGTTACCCAATGTTTTTGGATGTGACCAGAAGCCTAGTGATATACAGCCGCTTACCTAGAGGTGTACCCAATGTTTGGGTGATCAGAAGCCTAGTGTATGATACAGCTTACCCTTAGAGTTACCCAATGTTTGGTGTGATCAGAAACTAGTGTATGAGCCCAGCTTACCCTTAGAGTTACCAATGTTGGTATTGCTGATCAGAAACTAGTGTTACGATACAGCCTTACCCTTAGAGTTACCCAATGTTTGGTGCTTTGATCGAAGCTTAGTGTATGATACAGCCTTACCCTTGAGTTTACCAATGTTTTGGTGTGATCAGACGCTAGGCCTATGATACAGACTACCATTAGATACCCAATGTTTGGTTGATCAGACACTAGTGCTAATGATACAGCTTACCCTTTAGAGTTACCCAATAGTTTGGTTTGTTGATCAGAAGCCTAGTGTACGATACAGCCCCTTACCCTCTAAGTTACCCAATGTTGGTGCTGACAGCACTAGTGTATGATGGGGGGGGTACAGCCTACCCTTAGAGATTACCCAATTGTTTGGTGTGATCAGAAGCCTAGTGCTACGATACAGCCCTTACCTTAGAGCTTACCCAATGTTTGTGTGCATCTGAAGGGTAGTGTATGATACAGCTTACCCTAAGTTACCCAATGTTTGGGCTGATCAGAAGCCTAGTATATGATAACAGCCTTACCCTTAGAGCTTACCCAAATGTTTGGTTGCTGATCAGACACTAGTGCTAGATACAGCCTTACCTTAGAGTACCCAATGCTTTGGTGCTTGATCAGAAGCCCTAGTGTACGAATACAGCCTTACCCTTAGAGTTACCCAATTTTGGTGTGCATCAGGAAGCCTAGTATATGATACAGCTTACCTTAGAGTTACTCAATGTTGGGCTTGATCAGAAGCTAGATGATACAGTACCCTAGAGTTACCCAGTTTCGTCTGTGATTCAGAAATAGTGTATGAACAGCTTACCCTTAGAGTTACCCAATGTTTGGGTGATCAGGAAGCTAGTGTAGGATACAGGCTTACCCTTAGAGTTACCCATGCTTTGGTGTGTGATCAGAACTAGTATATGATACAGTTACCCTTAGAGTTACCCAATGTTTGGTGTGATCAAGAAGGTATTATGATAAGCTTACCCTTTAGAGTTACCCAATGTTTGGTGGATCAGAAGCTAGTGTTTGATACAGCACTTACCCTTCGAGTTACCCAATGTTTGTGTGGATCAGAAGCCTAGTGCCTATTGATAACAGCTCTATCCTTAGAGTTACCCAATGTTTGCGATTGCTGATCAGGAGCCTAGTGTATGATCACAGCCTACCCTTAGAGTTTTTACCCAATGTTTGGTTGTGATCAGAAGCTAGTATATGATACAGCTTACCCTTTAGAGTTACCCAATGTTTGCGCATGTGATCAGACACTAGTGACGATACAGCTTACCTTAGATTACCCAATGTTATTTAGGTGTGATCAGAAGCTAGTTGTGTATGATATCAGCCCTTACCCTTAGAGTTACCCAATGTTTGTGGTGCTTGATCAGAAGGTGGGTATATGATACAGCTTACCCTTAGAGTTACCACAATTGTTTGGGATGTGATCAGACACTAAGTGTATGATACAGCTTACCCTTTAGAGTACCCAATGTTTGCGTGTGATGTGATCAGAAGCTAGTGTACGATACAGCTTACCTTAGAGTTACCCAATGTTTGGTGTGATCAGAAGCTAGTCTAACGATACAGCCTTACCTTAGAGTTACCCAATGTTGGTGTGAATCAGACGACTAGTGTATGATACAGCTTACCCTTAGCAGTTACCCAATGTTTTGGTGTGATTCAAGAAAGCTAGTATATGCATACAGCTTACCCTAGAGCTTACCCAATGTTGGTGCTGATCAGAAGCTAGTGTACGTTTACAGTCTTACCCTTAGACGTTACCCAAATGTTTGGTGTGATCAGAAGCTAGTGTATGATACAGCTTACCCTAGAGTTACCCAATTGTTTGATTGTGATCAGAAGCCTAGTGTATGATACGCTTACCCTTAGATGTTACCCAATGTTTGGTATGTGATCAGAAGGTAGGTATGGATACAGCTTACCCTTAGAGTTACCCAATGTTTTGGTGTGACCAGAGGAGCTGTTATTTGATACAGCTTACCCTTAGAGTACCCCCAAGTTTGTGGTATCAAAAGGGGTGTGTTATAGCTCAGCGTACCCTTAGAGTTACCCAATGTTTTGGTGTTGATCAGAAACAGTGCTACGATACAGCTTACCCATTTATGAGTTACCCAATTGTTTGGTGTGATCAGAAGCTAGTGTATGATACAGCTTACCCTTAGAGTTACCCAATTTTGATGTGATCAGAAGCCTAGTGTTATAGATAACAGCTTACCCTTAGAGTTACCCAATGTTTGGAATTATCAGAGGTAGTGTAATGATACAGCTTACCCTTAGAGTTACCCAATGTTTGGTGCTGACCAGAAGGAGTGCTATTGATACAGATTACCCTGTAGAGCTTACCCAATGTTTGGTGTATTGATCAAAGGTAGTGTATGCACCAGTACCCTTAGAAGTTACCCAATGTTTGGTGTGATTCAAGAAGCTAGTGTACGATACAGCTTACCTTAGAGTTACCAATGTTTGATGTGATCAGAGCTTAGTATATGAAACAGCCTTACCCTTAGAGTTACCCAATGGTTTGCGTGTGATCAGAAGCTAGTGTATGAGCCAGCTTCCCTTAGAGTTACCCCCATGTTTGGATGTGATCAGAAGGTAGTGTATGAATACAGCTTACCCTTAGAGTTACCCAATGTTTGGTGTGATCAGAAGCCTAGTGTATGATTACAGCTTACCCTTAGAGCTACCCAATTGTTTTGGTGTGATCAGAAGGTGGTGTATAGTTACAGCTTACCCTTAGAGTTACCCAATGCTTTGGTGTAATCAGAAGCCTAGTGTATGTTAACAGCTTACCCTAGAGTTACCCAATGCTTTGCGTTGCTGATCAAGAAGCTAGCTGTACGATACAGCTTACCCTTTAGGAGTTACCCAATGCTTTTGGTGCTGTGATCAGAAGGTAGTAGTATGCATACAGCTTACCCTTAGAGTTACCCAATGTTTGGTGTGATCAAAGCTAGTGTAAATGATACAGGCTTACCCTAGAGTTACCCAATGTTTGGTGTGATCTGAAGCACCTAGCTGCTATGAATACAGTCTTACCCTTAGATTACCCCAATTTTGGTGTGATCAGAAGAAGCTAGTGTATGATAACAGGCTTACCCTTAGAGGTTACCAATGTTTGGCTGCTTGGATTCTGAAGCTAGTGTATGTACAGGCTTACCCTTAGATAGAGTTACCCAATGCTTTGGTTTGTGACAGAAGCTAGTAGTATTGATACATCTTACCCTTAGAGTTACCCAATGTTTGTGTGATCAGAAGTCGTGGTTTGTACGATGCAGCTTACCCTTTAAGAGTCTACCCAATGTTTTGGTAGTGTGATCAGAATGCCTAATGTTTGATTACATGCTTACCACTTAGAGAATTACCCAATGTTTGGTGTGATCTGAAGGTAGTATATGCATACAGCTTACCCTTTTAGAGTTACCCAATGTTTGGTGTGCATCAGAAACTAGTGTATGATAACAGCTACCCTTAGAGCTTACCCAAATGTTGGTTGTGATCAGACAGCCCTAGTGTATGATACAGCTTACTCTTAGAGCCTTACCCAATGTTTTGGTGCTGATCTGAAGTAGATTATGATACAGCTTACCCTTAGACTTACCCAATGTTGGGTGATCAGAAGGCTAGTATTATGATTACAGCTTACCCTTTAGAGTACCCAATGTTTGGTGTGATCAGAACGGGTAGTATATGATACAGCTTACCTATAGAGTTACCCATGTTTTGCGTGCTGATCAGAAGGTACTATATGAATACAGCTTTACCCTTAGAGTTACCCAATGTTTGGTTTGTGATCAGAAGCCCTAGTGTATATACAGCTTACCCTTAATTACCCAATGTTTGGGTGAATCAGAAGCTAGTGTTATGATACATCTTACCCTTAGAGCTACCCAATGTTGGATTGTGATCAGAAGGTGCGTGTTACGCATGCAGCTTACCCTTAGAGTTACCCAATGTTTGGTGTGATCAGAAGTAATGTTTGATACAGCACCCTAAGAGTTTACACAATGTTTGGTGTGATTCTATAAGGTAGTATATGATACAGCTTACCCTTAGAGTTACCCAATGTTTGGTGTGATCAGAACTAGTAGTAATGATACAGCCTTACCCTTAGCAAGTTACCCAATGTTTGGTGTGTGCATCAGAAGCTTAAGTGTATGATACAGCTTACTCTTAGGAGTTACCCAATGTTGGTTGTGTGCATCAGAAACTAGTGTTACGATTACAGCCTTACCCTTGAGTTACCCAATTTGGTTGTGATAGAAGGTAGTAATTGATTCAGCCTTACCCTTAGAGTTACCCAATGTTTGCGTGGAACCAGAAGCCTAGTGTATGATAACAGCTGACCCTTAGAGTACCAAGCTTTGGTGTGATCAGACACTAGTGTATTGATAAGCTTAACCCTTTAGAGTTACCCAATTTTGGTGTAATCAGAAGCCTAGTGTATGTACAGCCTTACCCTTAGAGTTACCCAATGTTTTGGTGTGATCAGAAGGTAGTGTTTATGAATACAGCTGACCCTTAGAGTTTACCCAATGTTTGGTGTTGATCAGAAGTAGCTATATGCATACAGCCTACCCTTAGGACCCAATGTTTGGTTTGATCAGACACTAGTGTATTGAGACAGCTGACCCTTAGAGTTACCCAATGTTGGTGTGATCAGAAGGGTAGTGTATGATACAGCTTAACCCTTAGAGTACACCAATGTTGGTGTGATCAGAAGGTAGCTGTATGATACAGCTTACCCTTAGAGTACCAATGTTTTGTGTGACCAGAAGCTTAGCTGTATGATACAGCCCCTACCCTTAGATTACCCAATGTTTGTGTGAATTCGATGTCGAGGAATCTCTATACCCAAGGGGTGCTAAGTACTGTTCCGCTTTAGTCGTCTAGGCACGGTATGTCTCCATTATGTGTGATATTCATGCCGTTAACATCACAACGCATAGTTGTATTTAGCCAACGCTCGTGTATGTAGCAAACCGCCTCCACTTCCTTCGGTCACACAGTCTTTTAATATAACACCTCAAGAATGTGTGAGCCGCTCAGATTTTCTAAATGCCGAGCGATTAGCTCTCATACCGCTCACCATGATAAAGCCATCCCGCACGACATTACCCTTAGAGTTACCCAATGTTTTGCGTGTGATCAGACCACTAGTGTATGATACAGTCTTACCCTTAGGAGTTTACCCAATGTTTGGTGTGGACCAGAAGCTAGCTGTTTGATACAGCTTACCCTTAGAGTTACCCAATGTTTTGGTGTGATAGACACTAGTGTACGATACAGCCTTACCCTTGGAGTTACCCAATGTTTGGTGTGCATCAAAGAAGCTTAGTTGTACGATACAGACCTACCCTTAGGAGCTACCCAATGTATTGGTGTGATCAGGAAGCGTAGTGTATGATACAGCCTTACCCTAGAGTTACCCGAATCTTTGCGTGTGATCAAAAGTAGTGTAATGAGCCCAGCTTTACCCCTTAGAGTTACCCAATGTTTGGTGTGATCAGAAGTAGTGTATAGATACAGTTACCCTTAGAGTTACCCAATGCTTTTGGTGTGATCGAATTAATGGGGCTTGTTAGATATCATGGTGAATTATTCCAATCCTACTCTATCTATTTCTCCTTTGCTAAAGTACCACTTTCACATCGACTCTTTTATGTGTTTCTAGAGAGATAGAACACGACTCTCGTAAATATACAGACACACTTCTAGGCTTCTGCTTCAAATGCCGCTCCCCAGCTCGTCCTTATTTGTTATAATCTCACTAATATCTATTCGGCCGAGTGGCCTCTCTCCCTACAATCTAAGAGTTCTAGATACAAGTCTTCACCTCGCCTTACCGTAAAACTTAGAGTTTACCCAATAGTTTGGTGTGATCAGAAGGTTGTGTCATCCAGTTACTTGGCGTTGATACTGTGGTGCGTCCGTTGGTAGTGTCAACAAATTAAGTGTTGTGGGCCACTGAAATGGCAGTTAGATCATAATAATAGCAAAACCGCCCGTAAGCGACTTGTCTAGGCCGTACATTAAGATTCTGCGCGGTTGATTAACAAAAGTAGATGCGATTAATTCCAGCATTTCGTTATCAAAGACTTTGATAGTAAGTTTACCAGCGACATGGTTTTATTTTGACAATGTGCAGTTTCTGTACTATTCCCGGTACACGACATTCCTCCATTAGATGGCCCGCTGCTTGTGAACACGTTCTCCTTGAGTTTTTGTATTCCGTTTTCCACATTTGTTGTGCCCTACATGCAACTAAATAAGCTCCATTCACTCCAATGCCATCAACTTAAATGTAAAACAATAATCAGGGAAACGTTTTTGAAACCTTATAATTCTTTAATGTTTTACGACAATCATAAACTATTATGGACACAATTCAGACGTGTAAAAAAAAAAAAAACCAAATGCAAAAAAAAGAACCCAAAACAACACCAAAAGGATCAAATTTTATTTTCCATTATTTAAAGTAACTGTTGAAACCCTGCCAAAAACAACTTGTTGTCAGGAGCTCGCAACTGCCCCCTCGACTTTTCATCGTCACGCAAATACCATATCATATCATCGTCTCCACATCCTTAATCTCTTTTTCATAACGCAAAGCAAACCCTTGCGCAGCTGTTAATGTTCCGCCACTCTCTCCAGAGAGAATATACAGTAAGAGAACGCCTAGCTAAGAAGCAATACGAGCCAAATGAATCCATCCTTAGCGCAATCGGTGCGCGAATGATGGAATATTGCCTACTTGGGCGTACTAATATTTCCCATGCGCATCTGGCGGAACGATTTTAGACATATAGTATCGTAAATCCATAAATGAGAGCGCCATCTTAACGTAACTTGTGCAAGTGCCTCGTGTGATATATCCCCAAGAACACTTTTTGTCACACTTTGTGTCTAAGATGCCGTTACAACACCTCGATTCTCCTCATGCCCTCTCAATAAGCGCGAGTACTGTATATCCAACCTTACGTCCTACGGAACTCATGTCAGAAGTCATCAGCAGCTGATCACTGCATTTGCGCAGAATTTTCCTTGATTCTCTCTCTCTCACTTTCTCCTCTGAGGTTAAGAGACCCGAATTATATGCGAACTTAACCTGAGAAGAGAACATTCCTGCCACTGCGCAACTCTGAAGTAACTTGTATAAGACTTCATCGTTCACTGCACTAGAATAAATAAACGGAACAGAACCTTCTAATCAATACACATGTTGGTATAGTTAACAGCTGGCCTTTCCAAATGTAATCATTAATCCAAAACAACAAAACCTCATTTTTTTCAAGTTCGTGTACCTACCTGCAGTGTGTTGTGTGTCTGAGGCGCACCATGATGCGGCTACCTGAGAGGACCTCCGACAAAAGCCGAAGATAGGCATCAGGTGCCATGGAGAAGAAGCCATCCTCTGCTGACCCGCCGTCAACACCTGCCTTGCCAGCCCTTAGTCGAAATAAAGTAAAGGAATTACCCGTAGTCAAATCTATACTAGGAAAATGACAGTCTAAACAAAGGGTATGAACAAATCTAGTCAACATATGACTTAGCGATAATTGTAATCGCAAACAATGCGTTCATATATCGAACCGCTAGTAAATTTGCGAAATGATGACTTTTTAAACGAGATTCGTTATAACCCGCATGCATCAACTTTTTTTGTTAGTAGTTGGCCTCGCCTTTTTTAAAAAGTCATTCATACGCATAGCATGCCTTCTTGCGATTGTCTCGAATCACTGGGAGATATACACACCATAAGCAGGTTGATAGCTATATTACTACCAGATAGATAAAACGTCGTCAATATATCGATAAATGCTCACCCGCCCTAGAGATTTCCTCCATTCGAATGAACTGTGCCTTCATAATAATATAAAACAGGTCAAGCTGAAACAAAGGAGAACAGATTCGTCTAATGCAAAAATAACTCACCACGATCAATAAATATATATTCATTGATAATCATTTCCTTGCGGATTAAAAGCATTCATTTTTGTTGGCGGGAGAATTTATCATGGTTATTGAGAAAGTAAATTGTTCGCTGGCGACTACTCTTCTATATGCCATTTGTTATCAAAGATTTTGCATTGATTCATTGATTATTTTACTGTTTCGTCCCACTCGAGAATATTTCACTCATTATGAGACGCCTCACCAGATGCCGAGCGTGAAGGGCTGCCAAATTTTAGGCCTTATGCCCTTCGGCCACTTCAGGGCCTTTTGAGCAGGGAAGGGATCTTTTTCGTGTCACACGCTGTGACACGGGAACCTCGCGTTTTTTTCCAGGCTTCTCATCCTATATGCACCTGCCCCATTAGTCGCCTCTTACGACACGCAAGGGGATGCTGGGACCCTATTCTAACCCCGAGACCCCAACGGGAATCAAAGACTTTGATAGTAAATTACCAGGACATGGTTTTATTTGACAATGTGCAGTTTCTGTACTATTCCCGGTACATGACATTCCTCCATTAGATGGCGCTGGTTGTGAACACGTTCTGTGACGTTTTTGTATTCCGTTTCCACATGTTGTGCTACATGAACTAAATAAGCTCCATTCACTCCAATGGCCATCAACTTAAATGTAAACAATATCAGGGAAACGTTTGCTTGAAAATTATCATTCCACATTTAATGTTTTATGAAACATTCATGAAACTTTTATCGAGCAACGATTCCTGAGGTAAACTTCTGAAAAAAAAAACAAAAACAAAAAAAAAGCAATTCTCAAGGCTAGAACCCTTAAAATAATCAATCAAGCCACAGGAAGGATCGAAATTTTATTATTTTCCCCAATTTTTATAATATGTCAACTGTTGAACCCTACAAAGAAACACGCTTGGCTACTGACAGTTTAGAGACTTACATCATTAAAAAATCATTAATTCCAGTACAAGCAAGAGCAAAATCCTCCTTGTGGTGAGTGAAATAGGCAGATCTTTAGAGACATATCATCTATAAATTCTGTCACGGCGATGATGGAAATATTTTGAATACGTAAACTATTGGTGAAAGCTTGCGAGTGATAGAATCTGAGAGACCATTTTTCGCTCCGTTTGAGTCATAAATCTGTTGAGTTTTTATTTGCCGTTAAATGTCTATGTTCAATAAAATCATCCAACGCACGAAGCAGGCATGGAATTTTATTTATTTCCTGGGTACGTATTTTCGAACATCGACATAGGGTGAAGTGAAAATCATGTATTTATTTAATTCAGATATTATATTACGTCGCAATATTATCGAAATATTCCGCTAGAGATTTCCTCTACACTCATTTGAATGAACTTGTGTGCGTCATAATATATGTTCTTAGACAGGTCGAGGTCGTACCTGTATAACAATTGTGTAGGTTCTTATATTCGTTAGCATATATAGTCAATAATAAAGCTCTATATTTGGCACATTGATGACTCATTTCCTTGTGGTACACAAGCGATTCATCATTTTGTTGGGCGGAATAGATTAAGTTACAGCCTATATCACAGTGTATATGTGTTTGTTGTCTGACTTCGCTCAATTTATTAGATTTATTGAGGGAAGTATTGCAAAACATAGTCATCCGTTTCGGACTATCATCTTTGTATATAAAATTGGCGAGAGTAGAGACAATTGGTGTCAAACTCGTGTAAGACATGACGTCCGCGCAAAAATCCATTATACATAAAATCATGAGTTGATATGTGGCAACTCTACGGACCAGCCGACAAAAGCACAAGGCTTGGATCCAGATGCCATGATCAGGTGCCTATATTCTACAGTTTCTTTTATTATATTGGGACATAAAAAAAATACAATTTTGGAAGACTGAGAAAAGGTTCGTATCAACCTGATTTCAATCGCTATTTGACATATCAAATATACTACGTTGATGAGATTCTCATGGCATTAGGATAGGTTCGTAATTGCGATGCCTTCATTAAATGACTGTTGAAACATTATGGACAAACTTTATGAGATCAGCTTATTCAATTTGTAAGACAAATTTCGTACTGGGACACTGTTTGGTTGACTCTGCAGATGGTAGAAGCCGTATATGCGAGGTAGGGAATGCCTACGTGATCATGATGTCTTTCCTAACATTTTTTTCCCACGTACGCACGTGAAGCTGATTCAAGAACATACCTCATTCGAGTTTTGGTTTTAAATTCCGTGCGTCCATACATGTCTACTTAAGTAGGAACAATGACACATAAAGCACTTCTCATTCACAATCTCACAAACATTCCACATCGCACTATTAAAGTAATTATAATGAACATCGTCCGAGTTTCTTATATAAGTTAATCAACATATTTTCATTTTAACTGTCTATATATATTTATTCTTATAGACATAATATGTGACACATATCTGAACAGAGCGCGTAACAGTCATAAACAACATAATAAATAATATAGAATAGAATAAGTAAATATATTAATCTATCAAATGAAAATATACACGCAGGACGGTCTTGGGTCAACAAAGCACCTCAAGCTGAATCCCACCTTAATCCTGCTGATATGAGGAAGATCTCTTAGGAATACAACTTGAGTAACCAACGCAGGTGACCGTAAAATGGAAAAGCAGAGAATCTGAATACGCTTCTCCAACTTCTATATGATTAATCTACTCTATAACAGGTAATATAACTAACAGTCGATCAATCACTCGTAAGTTCCAAATAGAAAAGCACCAAAACTCCACACATAGAGTCTGGGGCAATACACAGACTACTGGAACACTCGAAGCCAAGGTAGGCATCAGGTTGCCTGGTGGAGTAAACATCACCTGATCGATCGTAATATCACACCCACAGTGAGTATCATAATTATGGTCTTTGATCAGGTAACGAAAATACTGTCCTGTCTAGAAAGAAATGCAGTGTTTGTTAAAAACGGCTTATCAAATTTGTTATGAAACAAAATTCAAATAGTAATATAAACGCCTAAATGACAGACCATAATTAATCAAAACTAATATTCCGTTTATATTTCGAAATACCGGCCTTTATATACGTGACTGTTGGAACCCTCTTGCAATACATAACCTTAGTTTGTAAGCCTCACGCCTGCGTCGATTCAAAAAACTGACCCATAATTGACGCAGACAAGCTCTTGTGTATCGAATAAGTTGAGAAACATAACACTATATCGAGGGTGCATTGCATGTTGGTGAATATATGATTGCGTACATAGATATGGGAGACAGTTTTGAACGGCGTAGAAGAAGCTAGAAATCGTCCCGTTTTATCATAACAATTGAGTTGTTAATATTTGCTCGATAAGTGTAAATCATTTAATAAATACTCACCTCAAGTACAAAGCAGGTTCTATTGGAATATCCGTTAAGGACATCATTTCTCAACTTTGTGGGAAACCAGAGTTGTTCAAAGGAATAACCAAAATTTTGCTGGTTTCATGGGTTACGTATTTCGAGTGTAATTTGGATATATTCATTGGTGAATGGCATAATGCTTAAAAATTGCTAAAGTTGGTCCCACGAGAACATTGGGGCCTATCCAACGAACCAAATAGATGATCTCCCAAACTGTATTTCATTTTTTAATAGTTCTTTATGGGATATATTTAATATTATCGATCGTATATTCAATTGAGAATTGTTATTATAATGAAATTAAGA
>CAJDSM010036224.1:8186-18697 GCA_903981925.1 Ostrea lurida | reverse complement strand
GTCTGCGTTTCAAGTTCAATACATTGACCATTTCTCTTATTCTGTCAATACCATCATTAATCACAATAATGAAATTATAAGATCAATAAGAGGCTATATTCAATCCGTACTTTCTGAATATTCTACTACAGTTTCATGATATTTATAACCTTAAAAATACTCTATTTTTCAAGTCACGCATTATATTCCTATCTCAAGCGTCAAACAAAATAAAGGTTTGCATGGTGTTGCACTCAGTCCCATAAAAGTGTATCTCAAGCTACTGTTTCTCCAACGCTATCTATGATAACTTTGTCTTTCTAGCTATCTGATGTAATACAAACTTAGCCAAACAACTGCCACATCAAATTTCTCTACGTTCAAGAACCCTATAAATTTTAAAATTCCAAATCCAGACCTTTCTCAAATCAACATCTCAAATCATATGAATTTTGAACATTTACACGACCATTCCGCAAGATTAAATTAATGATTGATTATTTAATGTTTTACCCCGTTTTGGCAAACTTAGCCATTTTCACCGTGCAAATAAATTAAAGACTAGACTTTTTTAACATTACAGACAGTTGCTCTTCAACAAAAATGGAAAAGAAATATTCATATCTAGTGATCAGTCATTCTAATGATTTTCTTATTAAACTCCACTCTGATCTCGCACAATACTCTGCGAAGTTGATATTAAAGCTTATGTTGGAGTCCCCCTTAGTTTTGTTGATCAATCTTCCAACAGTCTTTGAACTCCCATGGCACGAAATTGTGCTGCTTTTGTTAGTACTGTTTTTATAGTCTTATGATGCAGAATTCATTCATATTGATTGATTGATTATTTATTGTTTTACGTTAGGACTTAACGAGACTGATCACTGTCCGTTATCTTTGCCTTTACATAGAAGCTGTTCTCTTAAACAATTGATTATGACTTATTATACATTGTCCTAATGAAAAGATATAACGACCTCATAATTCCTATAAAGAATGCAAAAGTAAGAGTAGGGAAACACGGATAAAACCGGATACACCTAATGATTCATAAGCAGGACAAACAGGAATCAGTATACACCCGAAATGAGATTAATAAGAAACAGCGCAAACACGAAATACCAGGATGCACCGAATGAGATTATTAAAACAGGGAAAGCCAGATACCAGGACTATACGGAATGATGTCATTAAAGCAGGCAAACAGGGATTACGGATACACCAAAGTGAGATCACTAAGACAGGCAAACGCGGATACAGGAAAGCCAAAATTAGAGTCATACACCTAGTCTAAAATATTAGTATTGATTGATTTTTTACGTCCCACTCGAGAAATTTTCACTCCACATGAGACTCACCATTGACGCATCTTCGGCAACCAAGTGTCCGATTCGCTTATCTAATCTCCCCCTTGGCAGATTAGGCAGTTTCAATATCGCCTGGACTCCAGGCATCCAACAAATCGCGCCATTCACCTTGTTCGTTTAGTTTACAAACCCTTTGATCCATCTACTTGATTTTGTCTTAAAAACTGTTTACCTAATTTTTCTTCAATGTCTTTCTCTTGCATCGTCAACCCATTTTGCTAAACATGACACACAGACTAGAATCTGATTCCTAGCTTTTGTTTCCTCAAGAACGAAACTCGCATTGTCCGTTAGATGCAATTCAGTCGCGGACTAAATCGCCAAGGGGATATTAGAGTAAGCGAAATCGGACACTTGCTTCAAGATGCATTGACGGTGAAAGGGCTCAAAAGTTTAGGCCTCTGCTCGGCACACAGCCTTTTTTATCGCGCCACACCTGCTGTTGACACGGGCCTACGTTTTTCCGTCTCATCCAGATGACTCGTTCAGTGCCTCTTACACACACATTGGATGCCGAAGGACCTATTCCTAACCCGGGTCCGGGGGAATTTTATGATACCCCACAAAAAGTTAAGCCATTCGCATTGCTTTTGATATAAATTTAAGGACACTGACTTGTATGTGACATCCTGCCTTACAAGGCTACATGAAAAGTTGAAATTATACTACATTTATTTATTTTGCCATTTGATAAATAACCAGTCAAATTTAGAATATCAAAAGGCATGACAGCGCTGACCTACAAATATGTGGGTAGCCTACTTTAGCAACAATGTGATATGTAGTTTAAGCAATTCAGAATGAATTTACAACATCTCTTCGGCAATCCAACCCGCCGCTTGTCGGCCAAGGTCCCACCACGACGAGGAGCGAATCGTATTGACTTTAAATTGCATGTATCACTGCGCCGTATGCAGGTGCCCGATTTATAGTCACGTACTTGATCTGTTTAACTTAACCTACAGCAGATAAACCACGCGTATAGACAAGGGACACCGTCTCGTCATTGACCGATTATCATGAGTTTCATATCAGAGATACATGTATCCCATCATCTTTAAATCTTGTGGGAGTTATTAAAGAAATTTATACATACCAATTTCATTCACCCTTTATTGTGACTTAAACAATTATTTGTCTTATGCTAAACTTCTCCATAACATAAAGACACAATATACACCGTAACGACCGGTATTCTACTTTATCCTGAGGCAAACTTATCAACAAAAGCAATTACTGATAATAGTGAAAAATACAACAATGCTGGAGCCTAGTATCTGTAGGCAAGGCCGCTGCCTATCTTTCTCTTAGGCCAAGCCTGGCTGCCTAATCTTTCTCTGTAGCCAAGCGCCTGCTGACCTAATCTTTCTCACATAATCAAAAACAATACAGAACAATGTCATGAAAAAATAGACTGGAGACAACACCTTCCATGTAGCATATACACTGCGAAGCAATACATCAACAACCAAAAAAATGTTATATAACATGTGCTTTAAAATAAATCTTATATGTAAGAAAGAAAAACATTGATAAAAAAAAAAACATCTTATCATGTTACCAAAAAGTAACCATTCATGAAGTCCCAAAATCGAACTTAAATAATTAAAAGTACATTGTTGAAAAATAGTCACTCAGCCTCTAAAAAAAAAAAAAAGAATATAATCTAAAGAAGTGTTAGTAGTAACACAAAAAACATGCAATTTATGTTTGATAAAAAAAACCTGCAACCATGTCGTGATTCCGAATTTATTATTCAATTTAGAATTATAGCAGGTTACGCTAATGAAAGATGAAACCCGAAACAACAATAAAAACAAAAATTGTTACAATGACAAAGCCAATGTCAACTCCACAATGGACTAGCTATATTAGCATGTAATACATTGGAATTCGGAAATTATTATTAAAAAATACTCTCTTCAAAAAAATAATATACAAAAGCATGATTAACGAATCACACAGAAAATACATGCATTAATATACTTAGTTATCATAAAATAAAACTTCAGCCACGAAATTGCTCTTTATTAATTTTATTTCGTCAAAAAGGAACTAGTCTTCTGTATTCTTCTGGTGCATTTAGGTGAACCTAAACAGCTACAGGTGTTCCTTAGCGGTTCAGTTTTCTTCACAGTACTCCCTAAACAAGACTGCAGGCTGTTCCTTAGTCGACCTGGTCAAAGCACACACTACAGGTTGTTCCGTAAGTCTTCCTCTTCTGTCACAGCTTAGGTCCCTAAACAGCAACAGTTGCTCCTAGTCTGTCCGTCTTCTGTCACAGTTAGGTCCCTAACGCAACAAGTTGCTCCTTTAGTCGTCCATTTTCTGCCACAGTTATGTCGGCTTCGGTCAGATCGTCCATCCTTCCGTTTGAAACATGGTAAATGAAGCACAAGATGAAAGCCGGCGCCAATCCGAACATGAGAACCTCCAGTAAAAGGAATAATCTAACTTTCTAGGCACACGTACTGCGCAAAAAAAAGGCCTAAGAAAATTGTATTCAAACAATATTGCAAACATCCGACTCCTAGACTTACAAAAATACTAACCAGCTAAATTGTGGTCCTAAATAGAGGATTCCCCCTGGCTAAAGTCAGCAGACCAAATGCATGCGTCAATTTCTCTAGACCAAATGAATGTCAACAGAGATGATGGAGATCAACCCGAAAATATACGCTGGAATTAAATGACATGATAAGACTTATATACATGATACCATAATTACAATATGTTACGTGCCACATGAACAATATTAGTGTTTACCTAACAGAAAAAAGTCTAGAATTGTGTTTTACTGTATTAATTTAAATAAAATTAGAATTTGCTTGATTAATATCATTTTTAGTGTCCTTTCGCGTAGAGAATAATATAATTTATTGCATGATAGTGAGGCGATATGGAATTAATCACCCATGAAAATCATATCTTGGCGAATAAATCTCCATAATATCTCGAACATCATAAATTAATCGTCATATACCTAATCAAGTCAAATTGCATGAAATAAAAAGCGTCATTCGAACATCGAGTTTGTTCCATTTAACTGGAAACGAAAGGAACAAGATATTCGAAAGTGGAACAACTGGATGCCTGCCCTTTGATCCAGACATTCAATGTCGAGGGGCCCAAGTTTCGTTGAGTCAAGATTTGTTGGAACGTCATTGCCCGTGGAAGGTTAATGTCGGGAAGGTGTCGATGTGTTACGTTTCCAATGCCATGGATGACATAAAGTCTTACTTATTTCTATCATTCATTTTTTTCAGAAGCGTTCATTAACCAATTTATCGTGGATTTAGAGATTAATTCCCCCAAAACGAAATTGCGTCTTAATTGAATCGGTGAATTTGGGTCACCACGAAAATTTACCCCCTTCCCTCCTAGAACAATGGTGAATCCCATAAGTTTATTTAACCAGAACTATACAGACAATAATCATACAGGCGGCGAAACATAATTCAGCAGGGGTACGTGTACAAAAGTCTCGATGAAAAGCCAGCAAAACTGAAGGACCAAAGCGCGTTGTTTATGACCAAAGCGTCGACTTTAAGTGACTTCAGCTATCACGCCCGCCACAATTCGACCAGATGTATTGGTGATACCTGCCGAGAATAATACCCCAAAAATCACGTAACAGTTACCATCCTGACAGATATTGCTATTGATTAATTACAGGAAAAAACCACATTCCATCACTCCACTCACCAATCACAGATAAAAGGAACCGCGGCGTCCGTCTTCGATACAACCGTGAATCCAAAGCAATGGTTCAACTAAAATATGCGAAAGGAACATAAAACAAACCATTCGAATAGGTCTTCCCACACAAAAAAACACAAAAGAATGTTCTTCAATAATGAAAAATCTAGCATGTCTCTTAATGATGCTACAAGGATTGGGCAAACAAGTACATATAATCAAAATCCCAAATGATGAGGGTAGTTTCAAGCTCTCCATGTATTGTTGTAATACT
Source organism: Ostrea lurida (assembly GCA_903981925.1). NCBI lineage: Eukaryota > Metazoa > Mollusca > Bivalvia > Ostreida > Ostreidae > Ostrea > Ostrea lurida. The sequence goes on along the minus strand of CAJDSM010036224.1, from coordinate 13,378 downwards.
GTGATATAACTGCGCATGTCGGCTGTGACTTAAACGCTCGGAATCTATTCACACTTCCGCTGTAAAAAAATATCTTGCCTGTAAAAATCTAGCATAGTCCTTCTTCTCTAATTATTATGTTGGGATCAATACGAAAGCTGCAGCCGAGGAATATTCCTTCGCGTAGCTCGGGGACAACCACTTTACGTAGCCAATTTTTCGATAATGGCTCCACCTCGTGGCTTGTAAACACATTAAGAGTTCCATCACTTTTGTTGCCTCTTCTTCCTCGCTGTCCTCCTGTATTGTTCTTTCGATTTCCCTTTTATCGTCTGACCTTTCAAGCGCGAGATTCTTGATGACGGGCAGTGTTTTCAATGCAGATAAATGTTATTTTTGGAATATCATGAAGATGGACTACCACAATAACTCTCACCTGCCTCTGAAAAAGAATGCTTGTATCTTGTCACGGTCGCGCGATTCACAAAATAGCACTGGCATGGGACGTCACATCGGAATCGTCATCTTTTAGTCTTTCTTACGCCTTCGTTTGCTTCCTGCAATCTGCAAAACTCCTCTACAAACCTGAACGCTGGATCCGATCGCCAACGTGTTTACGATTGCAATTGCTGTCTCTTCACCCGATCAAATCACCGTTTTCTCTAACCCTTTTTCTTCTTCTTTCCTTGGTTGGTTCGAAAGGCCGCATCAACATGGCGCATACGACATCCATTTAAAATTATACCGGCATGAATCATTAAACATATATTTCCAGTCGTAAGCTTCCAATAAAGCACGTTGCCGGCGAAAATATGAACGTTCCTATTCCGAAACCGGGAAACAGCAATTCCAGTCGCGATTGCCGCTCTCTCAAAGTGTAAAAGCTACACTGACATGGCTTGTGTAAAATAAATCAAACCAAATCCAAACCGACATAATGAAAGCATACTATTGTAGTCAATAGTCAAAACAGACAACGATTAAAGAAACACACAGAAATTATGACAGGTGCGGGCATCGTACCTCCCAAAAGCCGTACGTTACATCCAGAACCACCCTTAACACTATTGCTGAAGAGCTAGCACGAATCCCAAACACGCTAAACAGCATCCAGATGAAACGCCACGGGTCGACATCCAAACTTGTTGGTCAAACCACTGACCACGGGACCTGAAAAATGCAATTCAACACTTGACCATGGGTCGCAAACAAATTAAATCAATTTAAACACTAACCATGGGACCTTGAAACAACATATAATGTAAGCAATCTGCTTTTGCCTTAGCATAGTCCCTCGGAAAAGAGAGATAAACTCCAAATAAAATTATATATACAATGTATTTCGCTATTGAATTTATGTTTTATAAAAACAGATTAATTGTTGCAATGCTGTTAATTAAACAGAACAGAGACGAGTACTATGACGGTGATAAAGATTACAATACTCAATTTAAAAAAACAACACAATCGACAATAGACTGACTGCAGAACATTTTAATATTCTGAAAAGTAGTTGGACAACAACAGACTGACGACAGACAAGAAAGTCAGACTTTGTTTTTTGAAGTTTTATGTTTTGTTTTCAATATGCTGCCACTCATAATAGGTTTAACTTTAAAACATGACAAATAAAACAACAAATATCCTTCATTATCTAGATAATTTGAAAACTTTTTTTAAAATATTTCCCGAGCGGTTTCTCTGAGCTACAAAAGGTTACATATTTTTTATGCTAGAGACGACAAATGCCTATATTTCAAATTTCACACCGTAATCGCTTTTGTTTGGATATTCTAGCTATGTTATAATGAGGAATATATAACCAGATAACCTGTTTCTTACATAAACCATCACTCTTTCAAAGGGTATAATGCCATTTTTTTATGCACTTTTGAACAAAAAACATGTCCTTGATCTTGAATTCAAGCAGAAAAACTAAAAAATCGAGACATTTTTAAAAAATGATGTATTATCCAATAAAAATAAAATTGTGTGTCTGTGGAACTTCTCAAAATTCATACCTTGTGTATTTGGCTTACAAATTCTTTTTGCTGAGGATTAAACGTTGTGTAAAATGTGTTCACCTACCAGCACAAAGATAGACCCCACCAGCACGAGCCCACGAGGAACCTTACTCTGGATTCTCCGAACACCTCCACCCACGAGAAGCAGGACAACCAAAAGCGTACCCATACCCATCCACAATGATGTTACACACCATGGAGCGAACACGATGACCCAGGCCCCACCCCCGTTCGGTGCGGCAGGGATGAGTCCCCACGCTGTCCGTGAGTACGTGATTCCCCCGATTCAATACGTTTCTTTGTCTGTTCACTGACATATGCAAAGAGTTAGTCAGTCATTCCCTGAAAGGATGAAAGTAGAAACTTCTATATCTCAAGATCAGATCGTTTAATTTATGATATTCCCATTGTAAAAAGGCCCAAACAAAAACATGATTAAACCCTTTTTGGACACAATTCAATATTTGATATATCGATATATCCCTTGAAAATCAGCGTTTTCTATAACAGGAGTCTATAAATCGTCATGTAGTTTTTTTAAAAAATAGTGAGTTGTCATTTCCAAAAGAGTCTATATATTAAGTAACTGCATTAAAACGCAATTGATATTTCGTGGATTACAATGCTAAAATATTTATGTCATACATATCATTAAATCAATAGTATATGTATAATAAACAGATAACTCCAGAACAGTTCTCATCCCCCGATGCTGATCTAATGTATCATATACTGATAATAATTTATCATATCACCACTTAGTATGCAATCAGCAACAATGATAACCTCTGCCGTCAAACTTTTCTTACCTTTTCTAGTAGTACCACTTGGTATAAATAAAGGTCAAATCTGACATCAATTTACTCAAGAGAAATGTTTATTTCACAAGTTAAATGTAGTATCCTTCTCCCACGAATAAACAGAAAGGGTCGTCACGAAATCTCTGTCTTGTTGAAATAAAGTACATTATTTCGGTTATGTAGATGGTCTTATACGCTTATAACTGGCATTATTGACACAAAATACGAGTACGTCCAGCGTATAATCGAGGGATTTGAACAATAAGTGAACTATGTGTACAAGACCATTACGCCTTATCACTTATGACCATCCATTTTCATAACACATCATCACAGTGGTAAATATGTCAGAAGTATATAGATCACAAAACACTCTTAAAATCCTACTCCGCTCAATATTGTCTGACGTGATTATAAATAACTGTTAAAAATCTGAAAATCAGATGATCGAATATCACTAAGCTCTCACAAAGTCATGCCCAAAAATATGGAGAAATCAAGATCGAAATGTGATGATTCAGGATTTAGAAAGAAATCAAAACATGGTTTTTTAAAATTGCCTTTTGCGACTTGGAGTACCGTCAATTTCTATCATTTTTAAACCCTAGAGACGCTTGTCAAAGATTTTATAAATTAGACCCTACCTGTGCGTACTTCAAAAATGAGTTTTAAAGAAAACCACATGGTTCAATTTCCTTTCTGCTGATCGAAGTGAACTAGCGCGCAATGCGCACCTGAGTTAGTCATACAATGGCCTTTAAAAATCTATACAGAAATTTCTTCCCGTTCAAAGGTCTATTGCAGAGAACAGTTGTCTCACGATACAGATTGTAAATTTACGCTAAATCCCACGCGCTCGCACACACACATCACACACACACACACACACATACACAACCACACGTGTTACTATCTCACCTGAATGTTAATATAAAAATTGCTCATTTAAATATTTCGTGTTTTTGTTTACCAATTCTGGCAGAAGCGCCAGAATAATAGCGTTAAAAGTCATGATACTTTTTCGGACAATTCTAAGAAATACGATTATCTTAATAAATCTATATATATTATTGTATATACATGGTATAACATATTCTACCCAGGAAATTTTGAACTTGGGAATAGATAAAGGAAACGTATTTACAATTAAATATATTTCTTTCGTGTAAAAGATAATTCAAAAATGAAACCTTACATTGCGACGTGTTTCGTTTCCAGAAATTGATGAAGAAAATCATAACAAATGCATGTAATCCTAGGTAGCCCCTCGCTCACCGCCTCTCATCGGTTGTTACTTTTATTCGCTCTCCAATAAACATTTAGTGACGCAACACACATGTTATTTTGAGCCGATGGCGCTGCACCTCTACACTTCGCTGTGGAGTTAACTCTGATCCGACCTTGAACTTCTGATGCAAAAAAAAAAAAAAGGAAAACATACAAAGAGAACAATACAAAATCACAACAGTACATCTGCACTCTTCTTGCAACAGGATACAGCATTCTATAGAGGCAGAGCAAGATGTTATGGCAAATACTGCTACCACACAAAACGACATTAGCCTCCTCACCAACCGCCATATGTTTCCGCAATTGTGTAGTGGCCCGGTGAATACACCATGTCAACAATTCATAAATTAGCTGGCACGTGAGACGCATCACATGAAAATGACTAAAATGTGTCATTTTAGTGTGTCCAGTCTCTTTCCAGTATCCCTCATTACTACAACACAAACTCTACACAGTAAAATACAAAGTATTTAACTCGGATCAATATATTCCCATAGATAAAATATTTCCGTTAACTCGTGATGCACTTAAAACCCCTTATGGTTTACTACCGGATTGAATACACATTCGAAGTGACCTCAATTCCTCCCCAAATACAACCACGCAAACCCCTCCTCTCGTTATAGTACTGATTTATAGATAACCTGATTATAAAATGCATAAAAGCAAACGTCACGGAACTGGCAATACAACAAGGAACAGCCGTCTGCACATATCACGGCATTACGATCTCTAAGGTCTCTTTTCTAAGAAATGGTTGATATTTGGTGTAGAAGATAACCCGTTCAGTTCTATTTATGCAATTTAGTAACTGTAGAGTAAGTATTATTTGCGTGCGAGAAATTTTAGCGAATATTTGCGGGAACATCACGAATATTTCTCGCCGCAAAATCAATACTGAATTGTCTTTTTGATCTATGTCACTGCTATTCAGTTCATCATCGGCAAGTCATACTTATTACATAGTTGTACAGTTTTCGGACATTGCACTTCCTTTCCAAACCAGCATAATACCGGTCTGTCTCTCAATCCCAGTTGCATATCAAACCTAACACCGCATTCACACAGCACTACAACTTTACGAGCAGACTGAAAAAAA